>CAUDMG010001599.1:1350000-1582500 GCA_958450375.1 Homarus gammarus | reverse complement strand
TTGCTTCTAAGGTCAGTGAGTCAACAAGTATTGTACTGTAATATAAACTGGAACACTAAATCATATGAGTAAAATCCATCAGTAATAAACTTGGTTTTCAGACATCAAGCCTTAAATTCCTGCCAAAAAAATAATTACTGTATGTAAACACTTTTAACAGCAGTCTACTGTACAGTACTTTCCCTTATGGCTAAAGGTGATATTTATAACAAAATTATCTAAAGAGAGGAGGAAAGATATTTGCCTACACTCTAAAATGCTTTTAATCCTTATACTTACTGTACTGTAACACTGCAGCCTACAGTACAGTATTGCATAAAAAGTACAGTATAAAATATCTGAAAAGAGAAAGGAATACAAAAACTACAACAAATTAGTTCAATTCATATTAACACCTTCACCATGTGGATGCTACTTTTAATATTCCATTTGGATAATGCCAGACAATTTTATTCAGCATAGAGCAATCCCCATACACAAGGGGTTCAACTACTGTACATTCAACAGTTCTGAAAGGAGTTGAACTGTCTGCTTCTAGTTAATATAGAGAAGGGGTGCCCAATAAACTAGCCCCCAATCTAAAAAAATGTATACTGTATATAGAAGAGGATATGCTTTACATGAAACAACAGCTTGAAGAAAAGCCCTGAGATTTAAAAGTACTGTATTGTACTGTATGATCTTGAAATCCTATTTTATCACCGAGTCTGAAGCCATAAGCCCCATGTTACTGGTCATGCCTAATGTAGGATTTAGTCCATTAACCCTTAACCCCCTACTGCAGTTAAGGCCATCCCTTCCTATCAAAAAGGTGAGAGAGCAGATGCACCAGATGACTTCTCGAGGCAGGAGGTCTAATTAAAGTCAAGTTACCTACAGACCTTTGCACATGCTGTAATGCACCACCTGATTTTATGATCTTGCCATCTTAGGGAACACGACCAAACACAACATAACTGGAATTGGAGTTTTGTTAGCAATGGGGAAGTTTTATGTGGGTTTTTGTGTTATAGTCATTCAGAAAGAGAAGAACTAGTTTCTATCATAGCTATATCAAAGGTGTTATTATTCATTGTGATTAAAAAATAACCTGTTTAGTCAGAATGATGAGAAAAGTGGCTGGCCAAAATTTAGAGAGCAAATCATGACCTGTAATCTCTATATCTCTTTTCTTTTATCGAGTTGTTTGTTAGAGCGAGGTATCTTTAGATGACCACACATCACCATGGCCTTGGAGTTTATCGAGAAAACAATGAAAAGACCAAGTATATATATTCAAAAGGTATTTCAAACTGGCATCAGGTTATTAAAAACAATGTCTATATTTCTATCTCCAAAAAGGAAAGACTTGGTACAGTACTGTATATCAGTACACAACAAATATAATCACGGTCAAAAGATTGCTCCCTCCCTAAATGAAGCAGCATCGACCCCAAATGAGATAAAACACCACAACCTCACCAGACGACAGTCAGGATAAGTTAGGAGAATCGTTTCCGTGACTCAGTTTTACCAAGGAGAGCAAACTATATTCGGCGACTGTACTGAGCCTACACCATACAGTATTAAATCTAAACAAAGTTTGATGAGAGAGAAATCTCCTCTGAATCACATCACCCACTCTGAATATTAACGTTAAGGTGATAATGTCCCTCTACTGTACTGTATTATGTTGACAAGTAATAACCCACATTTCCTACCCACACTACAATACAGTACAATACAGTACTACAGCATTGCCTGGGTAAAATATTCACTGTGCAAACTAAAATAAAATTAATGGTACAGTAATAAGATTCTTATTTGTATGAAGTCCCGGTTTACATATTTCTCATTTCTTATCTATTCTTCCAGGGTGTTATTGTGGGTAAGAACTGAAGCCAAGCTTTAGCAAGGTGTTACTACAAGACAACTTGAGTATATGCGTGCTAAAAACAATGCCTGATACAGGCATCCCCACATTACCAACACGTATTTAGGTTACAGAAATTCGTCCTTACGGTATTCATAAATAATGACCTATAAATCTAGGTGAAATTAAAATTTGTCCTTACATTGGTGAAGGTTTTTCAAAATTTTTAACACAGAAAATGAGTACAAACAAAATTACAAAAACAAAAATTTCCTGATTGCATTAAGCTTAACAGAGAGATTGATTCTCTCCCAAAAATCTTTGTGGTACCAAGTCATGCTAACAAATTCAAGAAAGCCATTGAAAACCTGTAAAAAATATACAATCAAAATTCCTAAAGAAGCTAATTTTACTTCAACACTAATTCCACTAAGAGTAAAAAACATTGTGTAACAACTTCAACTGTCAAGAGCTGAAATGGGCAGATACCAGACATTACAATTGCAACCATGTGATGGAACTCCTTTAGATTGGTGGAAAACAAATAAGAACATACAGTACATACTTGCAACATTAAGTCTCCTTGGAAACAACCATCTTTCTTCTCCACCATCATCAGTGGAAAGTGAAATATTATTCACCATTGGTGGTACTGTACTGGAGACACTCCACCTTAATGTTGACACTGGTGTAACACTCATGTTCTTAAACAACAACTTGAGATTTTTCAACTTTGATTACCGAATACAATTATGTAACTCAAGTTCTTGTAATTGTTTGTTTGATACATTAATTCCAATCTAAGGTTTTGTGTTTGAAGAATCCTAGAAAATTTACCTGTCAATTTTATTATAAGCCTTTCTAGTTCAAATATTGGTAGTCTACTACAGTACTATATGCATGTTGCATTCTTCAGTAATTAGCTAAAATGGAATATTTTATTATAAGCTCCTCAGTTCAAATACTACTAGGCTACTACAGTAATGTATATTGCTTTCAATAATTTACTAAAGTGGTATAATATATGAAAATATAGCTACATTATTTTTTATCAACTTGGTATTGTACAGATGAACAAAGATGTTATAGAGAAATCCGAATGTGAGAAAGATTTAGGAGTAATGATATGTAGGAATCTTAAGCCAAGTAAACAATGTGTATTTGCTTGAAACAAGGTTAATAAAGTACTTGGGTTCATACAAAGGAGTGTTAGTTCCAAAACTAAAGAGGTCATCCTGAAACTACATCTTGAGCTTGAGAGACCTCACTTGGATTACGCAGTTCAATTCTGGTCACCGTATTACAGAATGGATATAGAATCCCTAGAAAGAATTCAGAGGAGAATAACAAGACTAATCCCAGGCATTAGGAACCGCGAGTACAGAGACAGGTTAAAGTATCTTAATTTGCACTCCCTCGAGAGACATAGATTGAGGGGCGATATGATAGAGGTGTATAAATGGAAGTTAGGGCTAAACAAAGGGGACATAACAAAGGTACTCAAACTATCCAACCAGGAGCGAACTCGCAACAATGGTTTTAAATTAGAGAAATTTAGATTTAGGTGCAAAATAGGAAAACGTTGGTTTGGAAATAGAGTAGTGGATGAATGGAACAAGTTACCAAACATCATTATTGACTAGAATATGAAGGATACCTTCAAACATAGGTTGGATGGATATATGAGCAATAGGGGTTGGGTGTAAATGGGACTGCCCAGCATGGGCCAATAGGCCCGCTGAAGTTTCCTCCATTCTTACGTTCTTATCCTTATGTAAGTTAGTAGTAAGGTCACTAATGTCTGTGTTATAGTGATGTCTTTGTTTCTTGGTTCTGTAAATATGGTTTTAAAAAATTAAAACTGCTTATATCTTTAGATTTATATAAATATCAATACAGTGACCCCTCGGTTAACGAACTCAATCCATTCCAGAAGGTCGTTCGTTAACCGAAAAGTTCGTTAACTGAAACCATTGTTTCAATGGGTTTTTGGGTAATTGGTTCCAGCTCACCGAAAATTTCCTAAATTCAACAAAAATGGTAGAAAAGTTCACTTACTTTGAGGTGTGTATGTAGAAGGCTCCTGGATGATGATGATGATGATGGGAATTACAATGGGGGTGGAGGAGAAGGAAGAAGAGAAGGCATTGGGGTGGAAGAGAAGTAACCCCATGGCACCATTTCTCCCATAAAATTTTAGTTCTCTTGGTGTATTTCAAGATTATTTTCTTTAAATCAACACTGTACTGCATTATATATTGTCAATACGTAAAATATATTTCAAAATGACCAATAATTTGCTTGGAAACACAGAAAAAAGCGTTTAGTTGAAGAGAGTCTCAAGCAAGATGTTACCTCCAGTGAAAACAGAGAGACTAACGCCTGTTTGCTGTGTTAAGAGGCTGGATGCTGCGCTTTAAACTAGTCACTTTACCTTCAATTATGTTCAATAATTGTTAAAATGACTAAAAAATTGAATATTAAACTTTTAAAATTATTGAATAGTATAAACTTCTTGATATTTACTAAAATAGTTAGGAATTTAAGCCCTAGAACCGATTAATGTATTGGCGGACTGATACTAAAGCTGGTTGCCCAGCCAGTGCAAGCGAAAACATGTTGAGGTCGGTTCATAAGAAATTCGTTAACCGAATTGAAGATCCTTATGGAAGGCAGTTCGTTAACCGAAATTTAGTTCACCGAGGCGTTCGTTAAACGAGGGGTCACTGTACTTAAGAGCTACTGTACAAGTTTGGCCAATTTGGCTTTAGCTACTTTTATTTAAATGCCATAGTGTACACTGAAAATCTTGAATATTGATATTTGCAAACTGTACTGTACAGTATTTAGTTATACCTGTATCAGAAGCAGAAATTCCTATTTACTCATAGATACTGTACTGTACAGTACAAGTCTTGGAACGAGTTTGTTCATGAATAAATTGGGAAGAACTTTGTAATTTATGTATTATTTATACCTGTGTGGCCTGGCACCACATTTGTATTTTTTTTAATTTCAAATTAAGTTTCTTATGGAAATAAAACATTTTCAAATGATTTTCAGTTTCTGAAAAGGAGATCCAAGAGTCTTACTACACACCCTGAGTCCTTCCTGAGAAGATGTATTGTGTATTTTAAGTTCCCAATAAAATAACTGTAATGTTTCTGTTGAATCTTATCTCATTAAGGTAGTAGGCAGCTACCAAACAGGGAGGTACTACCGCCTGGGAAGATATTGGAAGCCTTATGTGTTGTCTAATGGTAGACCCTGCTGCCACATGGCATCACAAAAATTTTGACCAAGTCCCAGGTTGCTGATCTAACTTTCTGCCTCATTTACACACAATTGCAGGGTCTCAATTGTTTCTCTTACTACTGACAACACAACATACATACAGTGATCCCTCAGTTCACGAATTACCTTCCATAAGATTCTTCACTTCGGTTAACGAATTCCTTACGAATTTTTCCCAACATGTTTTCGCCTGCTCACCAGCTGTAGTATTAGTCCACCAATACAGTAATCGGTTTTAGGGCTTAAATTCATTACCATTTGAGTAAATATCAAGAAGTTTGTACGATTCAATAATTTTAAAAGTCTTATATTAAAGTTTTTAGTCATTTTAACAATTATTTAACATCATTTAAGTACAGGGAACTAGTTTTTAGCGCAACAAACAGCCACTCAACACACCCAAAATGGCGTCATTGTGTGTCCCTGCTCAGTGGAGGAAGCTTCTTGCTTCAGACTCTCTTGAAGATAAACTATTTTTACATTTTTACAGTATACAATTATTGGTCATTCTGAAGTTTATTTTACATATTGACAATATATAATGCAGTGCAGTGTTGATTTAAAGAAAATAGTAATCTTGAATTACACCTAGTGAACTAAAATTTTATGGTGAAATGGCAACATGGGGTGACTTCTCTTCCACCCCAATGCCTTCTCTTCTCCCTTCTCCTCCACCCCCATTCTAATTGCCATCATCATCAACCAGGAGCCTTCTACATGCACACCTCAAAGTAAGTGTACTTTACTGCATTTTGTTTATACCTTGTATGTACCTTTTCTGTGAGCTGGAACCAATTACCCAATATCCCATTGAAATAATAGATTCTGTTAACGAACGACTCTGTGGAACGAATTGTGTTCGTCGAACACAATTCGTTTACTTTTTACAATATACTATACTGTACTGTATAATAATGTAATGGTTGCCCCTCATGTAACGAGGATGGCTGGCCCAAGGGCCACCTAGGCGTGAATTTGTTTAAGGTGTAGAAGCCGTCGCCAACACAACAACCACACCCTAAGTTAACGAGTTGCGTGACCCAGTGTCAAGGAATAGTCCGAGAAGACCGGACAACTCGCCAACTGCACTGACTAACCATTACCCCGGAATACGATCCGCAAATCGATTAACATCCAGGTTCCCAATTACTGTTGGGTAGACAGAGGCAAATGGCGTAAAGAAACTTGCCCATAGTTTCACCCTGCCCGGGGATAGAACCCGGCTCCGCTAGCTTGCGAGGCGAGAATACTGACCATTACACCACAGGTCTGTATATGGTAGAGATAGCACACACTTAATGTATGTTTGAGGTTCAGCACATACATCTGATGCTACATACCAATACTTTTGCAATGGTACAAATTGTTCAATGTTCCATATGGATGTTGGATGATACTGTACTGTACATGGGGCTGCCCACTGACATGCACTAAGAGATATTTTTTGTTGTGGTAGTGCAGTATGATACATGACACGAGATGCAGTCAAACCTGGCTGTGGAGACTGAATGCCTCATATTATCCTGCTGGACTGTAAACTATGAGATGTTCCTGCACCTGGTGGTAACAAGAAGGAACAGTTTACCAGCACTGTTACTGTACCTTTGATGAGAAAATCTAACTGTACCTGTACAGTACAGTACAGTACATTCAGTACAGTAATAGAAAGCTATGATGGGTGTGAGCAAGGCATGTATCAGTTGTGAGTTTTGATCATTATTAAAATATAAAGAAAGGTAAGGAACAAACTATGAAACTTGTGAAGAGGTGTTTTGGGGCACCAGCTTGTGGACATAATGGTACAGTAGACTGGAGGAGATGAAGAGGTGTTTTGGGGCACCAGGTTGTGGACATAATGGTACAGTAGACTGGAGGAAATGAAGAGGCTTTAGAAATTGTGGAAGGATGACCACTTTCAGCACCTTACTCCCTCTCAGCCTATCCATGATTCAAGAATAGGCAATTAACATATAGAAAGTTCTATAAACTCATACAACAGTGCTGGTAATGTTGACACTTTTAATGCAGGTTGGGATGGTTTTACAGCTTTAAAACCCAAGCTGGTTGACATAACATTAAAGTGACAGGAGAGTTATTAGATATGATGAAGGCAACCAGTGATTTTCCAAAGTTACTTGCCAAAGTTATTGAAGAAGTTGGAAGAAACAACAGCAGGACACTAATGTTACAAGGAGCTCTACTGTTGCCAGCAGTCTTCATCAAAACATCACTTGCTAAAAAATTATTTATGATGAAAACATATAGGCAACTCAACAACTTTCTTTACATAAATTCTTCAAGAATTGAAAGACCTCCAACAACTCCTCAAACACCAAAGTCAACTGAAGCTCCCCCCCCGAGAACCTCTCATCTACTTCCAAGCAATAATGTCTCTACTCTTCCCTAACTACCACTACTCCTCAAGTCCAGTAGCTATGCAAGTGGATACGATAATCTAATGCAAAAATAGGTTCAATATTTAAAGTTTCTCAGCTCATACTTCACCTCTATCATTATTAGAGGCAAATTAGGGTGTGCACACTCGGTAAAAAAAAAGTATCTTTCATGATGGCTTTAATGAATTTTTAATTGAATAATTCAAAACACAAGCTACCAATGCAAGGTTATGCCTCATGGACCTTTATCAAAAGCCTTTGTTCATGGTGTTATTTTGTTTTGCAAAGTTGTTTCGCACAAGTATCGTAAAGATAGTTTTTTTACCAAGTGTACAAGTACAGTATACAGTATACACCGGTAAATAAAAAAAATATTTGGAGTGTTCTGGGATGTATTTCAATTTAAGAACATAATAATGAAGGAAATTGGGCCATACTAGTAGGCAGCCTTGTTTACACACAACCAATGAGGGTTTAAGAATGAGTGGAAGGTGAAAATAAAGGCCGTATTTCGCGTTTGATTACTTTACCATTTTAGTAATGTTCTCACGCAACAGATGGCAGCACCATCGTTTATCTTATAGCTGTATAGCATATCCCTGAGAAAACTTTAAATGTTAAATATAGGAATTATATTCAGTTTTTAGCAAACAGGTACCAAAGAGAAGTTATCCATGAATAAAATGTTTGTAGGGTGAAACAATTGAGTGTACTGTATAAATATTTTGATATATAATCGCCTTCAACAGTCAGCCTTCCCAAAGGAGCAACGGAAGTGTAACGGGGTAAACAAATGGTAATATTGCGTTTTGAACCACATTATTTTTATCTTATGCATCATTCATATGAGGTAAGGTTAGGGCCTAACCCTACCTACCATTAGGACAAGGTTAGGTTTAGTTTAGTATAGTAAATTACGTGGTCAAGAAATAGTTCCATAGCAGTTAGCCCCAGAGAGTTAGCTTATTTAGAAGGGTGTAGGATCATGATTTATGCCAGTAATGGGTATTATTAGAGAGTTTGCCCCTAATCACAAACCTTTTTGTGTGTGTTCTTTCGTATTCTTGCCCCAAAATAGGGTGAATGGTATTATTGCAGTTTTTCACAACCATAGAATCAATAATTTTTTATTTGTGTAACATACTTAAAAGGCTATTATAAAAACTTTTCTTCTATACCATTTTCGTCGCAAATGTATAATAGTGTTGGAAATTAAATCATTTATTTACGTAAACACGGTTATAGTACAGTACCCAAAAGCTAGTTTTTAATAACTTAATGAGTTGGGGCCAAACGCTCTATTTTTATGAAGCAATGAAAGTCAAAATCATTTGATACCCATAAAAATACACACAAAAAATTTCCATGTTGAAAGAGGTGTGAGGTTGAAAATGCAATTTTACCCAATAAAATAACATCAAGAACAATCCTAGCAATAGTTTAATTGGATTTCTCTTTAATGACACCTTCCCCTCCTTGCACATGTGAAGTGGTTACAGTTTGCACAACTGTGTTTAAATAAGTCAATTTCAAAACTCAACACTTCACCCTGGATTCATTCAGACCACACAGCTCTCCTCCAAAACTTAAACATTTCAATGTTTACTTCATGTGTTTAGAAATAGTTGTGCTTGTGTTTGTCCGACACTTCTTGTAATAAAAATAAATAGTATTCATATACTACCGTCTAACTTAAATTCCATTAAACTGTAATGTATTCCCCCCATACATTTTTCGGGGATGGTTTTGTAGTGCAAGCAAACTAATTTGTCAGTATAAAGAGGACACAAGATTCTCAGTTTATGTGCTTTGAGAGATTGTGAACACCAAGGAGCCATTAGTAATAAAGATAACTGATAACACAACCATATGAAATGTTGCCCCGCAAATACAGTATATACCATGTACACAATTACTGTGCTGTATATGGGAGTGGAGTAACACTACAATAACTAAATCATTTACATGAGATTGCATTGCCGATAATGATTGATTTCCAGCATGCCATATGGCATAGTACATAATGAACTGAAATATTCTAACAACATTAATTAGGTAAGTAGTGTATGTACTGTATTAATAATAAATGACAAGTCTCATAATGAAGGCAGTATAGGCGAGGACAAGGGTCACGAGTTTGCAAGCAGTTACTCCTGAACCGTTTTTTAATTTAGTACCTTTCTCACGCACTAGATGGCGGGATTTACCCGGGGTAAAAATTTTACCGATAAAAGGAATTTGGTAACCCATCAGAGAATGCACGGGCTACTCTTGAAGAGCGCCGCGCTTTCCTCTCATTCTCAAACCCTCATTGCACCCAACCTTTAACACACATACAGTATATACAGTACTGTACGTCCAACCTATTGACTTTGCTGTATATTTGAAGCTTACTAGTGAGTTTAAGTTAATAATGATGTTTGGTAATTTGCTCTACTCTTTCACAACTCTCCAGATCAATGTTTACCTATCTCACACCTAAATCTAAATTTGTCAAATTTAAAACCAATGTTATGTATTCATTCCTGGTTAAATAGATTAGGTACCTTTGGTATATCACCTTTATTAAACCCTGACTTCCATTTATACACCTTGATCATATTGCCCCTAACTCTTCATCTCGCAAAGGAGTGCAAATTCAGATGCTTTAGCTAATCTGTTTCGATACTCAAGGTTCCCCATGCCCAGCATTTGCCTTAACATCCTCCTCTGAATGCTTTCAAGGGAATCGGTATCCATTCTATATTAGTGTACAGTAACCAGAACTGAACAGTATAAACCAAGTGAGGTCTCACATACATGCGATATACAGTACTGTACTTCTAGGATAACCTTGCTTGTCCTCTTCCACTAGCACTCCTTGATATGAACTCAAGTACTGCACTGGTACTTTGTAAGCCTTATTTAGAGTACATACACATTGCTGACTTGGTTTAAGGTCCCTACTTATAATCACCCATAAATCTTTCTCATAGTTGGATTTGTCTATATTTATAACAGGAACACATCATTTATGTTACACTGATTGTACCGATAATTAAATCAATCTCTCTTACCTCTTCTGTACAGCCAGTAATTTTATAAGAATATCAACTCTAGCTCCCAACCAACATGCCACATACTGTACGGTACTGGATACGTGCTATATGGTACAGGCTGTAGAATCATCAACAGTAATGAGCTTCAAAATAGCCCTACACAAAACTACCAAGAATACTGGAGGGATCCTATACAGTACAGTCCTTCCCTTGGCATGGCCATTAGATAAGGTATCATAAATAACCTCAAACTGCAACCCCTATACCAGTGGTCCCCAACCTGTAGTGCCCGCTCAACTATATTATGGAGCCCACAAGGATTTATTGGAAAATTGTGAATTATTTGGGATTCTTTTTAATAGTGAAATTAATGAAAATATGTAATAACTTGATAAAACTTAGAGAGAGAGAGAGAGAGGGGGGGGGGGGGGGGACTGCACATTTGTCCGGAGTCTATTGTGTACAGGACGTGTGTGTTTACCCCAGACCGGGCCAGAGAGAGCGCCAGACTTCTCACTGAGGTAAATACACAAGTCCTGTCCTGCTCAAGAATAAACATAAAAAGTATGCAAGTGGTAACAGTTAGACGTGTAATACTGCAAATAACCATACAGTACAGTATTTGAGAATTTTTTTCATGAATATAGATCCAAAGTTTTGGTGCTCTCCACTATATTCACAATGATAAATGTGGCCCAGACTCTACAAAATGTTGGGGGACCACTGCTCTATACCATCAACTGTCCCTTTTAGATGGTTAGTGGTAAAGAAAACCAACGAATGGCCATTTTTAAGTTTCATTCAAATCATGCACGGTTGAAAAACATAACGATGAACTGTCAGCATTATAATAAATACATAATGATACAGTTAATGGTTTAATATTTACTTTTTCAAATACCTACCAGTACTGTACAGTACAAACAACTACCGGTATACAGAAAACTTTCCATGGATTACCATAAGTAACTACAGTATGTACAGTAATTCAATTTTAAAACTTTTAGACCAAATTAAAAATGTCAACCCTGCACACTGAATAACTGGTACTGTATACTGTACTGTATATATAAAGCAAACAAAAATCCACTTCCTCATTTTCATTTATTTCATCTTCAGTAATTTTGAAAAAAAAAGGCACGTTTCTCCTCTAAATGTATTTGAATCAGTAAATCACCTAAGTTATACGTACACCAGTACCCAAGCTTGCAACTGCAGCATCAACACCTACAATGGCCCATATAATATACTGTACTGGACACTGAAATGTGATACAGGTTACAGTATAACTATCGACAGGGAAGTCAGAAATACAGACAGAGCAGCACAAGGATTAATAATATCACATTTCTAAAAGTTATTTATGTGACAAAAAGAAAATGGCTTCATCTGACCAATCTTGCAAATACTGTTAATTATGCAATACAATCTGTTATTGTGTGATGCAAAATGCTTTCTGACGAAATTGTAGAATTAAATTTGTATTGTATAAATAGGAACCAGCACACTGATATCAAAGAAGACATTAAAACATGTGCATGCTAAACCTTATTTGGGGGGGGGAGGGGGAATAAATACAATCTCTTCCACTTGCAGACATAACAATCTTTACAACCTTAAAATTTTAGTACTACAGGTAATACCATATGTAATTTATACTTTAGAAAGTGGTTATTGTGCCGGGTCAGATGGTGAAATAGCCTGCAATTGTATACAGAAGAATTGTTTGTTACTATTAACAATATACATTACCTAACCTAACCAGGTGAAGAATAGGTGACCCAGCTGAACAGCCCTCGAGCCATTACATTGTCCGATCCGCTTCGTTAAATTAGGTTAGATATAACGTCGATAAAAACAATATACAACAGTAGACTATTTTATCAGGTGAACTGACTCAACAGTCACTCCCTAAACTTTTTTAATCCATCAGCAGTACTGTATATAGTACAGTACACTGAAGAAAGAAAAGAAGCTTCTCCTGCCCCTTGGGGAATTGTTGTCACCTTTATGACTACCCAGTACGTACTGCAATAAAAACTGGTGACAAAAATATGCAGAGTGCAAAAGTTGTAATTTACTAGAGCTAACATGGCTAGTAATCAGAAAAAAATAATTTTTTATAAACCTTTATTAAGGTTGTAATCTTCCCTCCACTTGGCCACCTCTAGTTTAGGTGGCCAATATGCAATAAAAAAAAAAAAAAAAAAAAATATATATATATATATATATATATATATATATATATATATATATATATATATATATATATATATATATATATATATATATATATATATATAAAGTAATGTGTGAAATACATGTTTTACATAGACTACTGTACAGTATACGTATATCATTTTATTATATATGTGTCTTTATTCCAAGTTCTTCAACCTCAAATGTGTTTGCTACATTAAATCCAACTAAACATATAGTTACAGTACATTACAGTCCAGTATTTCTTTTTTTCCTGTTCCTTTGTTTCGTATATTACTAGACCTGTAATAGGTCAGGGAAAAATAACAAATAAGATATAGTGCAGATTCTGAAACTACAAGGCCCTTTTTTATAATACAGTAAAGTATGAAATAACATACAAACAATTCTAACATGTATCCTGGTCAAGTAGTGGATGCTAATAATAGCTCTACTGATGACACTATTAACTTTTCTCCACTAAATATGAATGATGAAAAAATTCCAGTCTATGATGGTTGTGTGATGTTATACCTGAGGGCCAGATGTCTTTCTAACTAAAACCTCACAATTTGATGAATAAAGTTACATTTGGCCAGTTTTCTTACTATGAAGAAATGACAACCATCCAATTACTTCTATCAACAATCAACAATGTGCTTACCGTTGCCACTGCCTGTACTTCAAGTACTCTCATCAATAAAACATTCATGATACTTCTTTATGATAATGCTGACAAGCACTGCAGTTGCAGGAGAAAATGGTAGTAAAGTATTTTTCTGGTCAGACAGTCAAACCATCACAGGGCAACTGTCTATCACACGGTACACTGTTCATTTTTCCTGCACTTCACAACTCTGCAAAGAACTTAGGTCATTGGTCCTTTAGGCACTACACAGATGGCAACACACCACATACCTGGAGTGAGGTAAACCAGCACTTATGATGATGTCCTAAACTTTTCACATGAGATGAGGACACAAATAGTTAAGGTAATTTAATTCTTTCGGTAATTACACACAATTTTATGCATCTTTCAGTAACTACACATATTTTGTTGTTATAAATAAGACACACAACATGATACTGTATTGTATAGATAAGATACAGCATTATGGTAACAAAGTCTTGTGGTGAATTAAGGACAAACCTCAGCAACAAGAGGGAAGCAATTCACCAGGCGGCCGTGACACCCCCCACTGCTGCACCACCACTGTACCAACCACTAGTTCCACTCCACACCCACGCTGGCGAATCTCTTCCTGGTGCCAGCGTGAGGCTGCTGTGTGCCACATCAAACTATCATCGAGAAAACGAAGGCAGAAGTTGATGAGCGCGAGGATGGCTGGTGGACGCATGGCCGCCTCTCACCCGTCACTCCTCTCCCTCTCCCACAACTCGCCCACAACACTATCCACCCCGACACTACGTCCCACTGCCAGTTTATTACTCGGGCTCTCCAGGGCATACCATGGGGCAACATTTCCACCATTACATGCTGGTGCGAGGGCCGCCCAAAGTAACTAATCAATACAGGTCTGGGCCTCGGTGTGGGGGACGGAGGGCTGCTGCTGCGGCCAACACAACCCCGCCTCACGCTCAACACAACCCTCGTTACGCACTACATACCATCACTGACTAGCGCTTACCATGTGTACATTGTTCCTGGTCACCACTCACACCATATTTATCGTTACACACAAAGTATTCCTGGCAAATCACTGTAATTTTTTCGTCCTTGAGTGAAGCGAATAAAGCAAGGATACTTCCGACGCCAGCCGCTAGATGGCAGCAACTGGGGAGAACTGACCCACCTAGGGGAGACTACAACACTTTTCTCCCATGGCTGCTCCTCTTGATTTACCTATTTTATCTTTTGAAGATGTATCAACAATGTCGCCAGCCAAATGAAACACGAACAGGCTTCCTCTCATGACTTGGAAATTTTGCATAACCTTTTCTAACTGTTTACGTTAACTGAGTGAATGTAAAGTTAATAAAGTATATAGGTATTAATTACCTGAAGAAGTCTCCCTTCATAACACTTTATTTTTTACCCATCTATAGTATAAAATAAAAAATATAAATGTTATGCCTCACGATAAAACTGGTGCTTTGTAAACCTCATATTAATCATAATGCTTACGTGGTAAATCAAGTGTTTTCCTTAATCTCCAAGATGTGGTATATTATGATAGCTATTATGTAAATATGGCCGACATATTCCCCTATACAGTATTTGTATCCAGGAAAATACCCTATGGCTGTATGAGTTTATTATTTCCGAAGAAAACATGACATTAGATGAAACGCAAGCTATATTCAAGTACTGTACTGTACAGTGGGATATATTTTACCCCTGATATTTCTCTTATATTTAATGTTATGCATATGTCTTTGAACATATAAGCTAGATTATTGTTCATACAGACATGTATATACATTGGAATGTAAACGAAAATTAAAAGTTCACGCACATAAGGTGTGCAAATGAGTCATAGCTCGACCAGGAATAAGAGGATGGCTGATAGCTCCTGAGGTGCAGCTCGAATAGAACAATATGATGGAGCTGGCTATACCGTGCAGTAGTCCTCTATGAAACACAACCCATTCCGAAAGTGAACAAAAAGAGGAGAAAGATTTCGGCACATGCAAAGATGTAACAAGTACATATTGTCAAATTACTTGTACTTCTCAGCCTTTTAACGTCTCACTCCCGTTATTTCTTCCGTATTTAAAGTAGTATGTGTTCCTGATCTCTCCCTTATTCATTTTCACCGCTTATTTTGTAAACAAACTCCGTTAACACTTTCCTACTACAAATTCTTACAAACTCATTAGATAATTTTGCAACCTACTAAATCAGTGTTTCCTGCAAACACTAGCTGATTCACCTCCTATTTGCAACCCTTATCTCCATCAATCAAAGTTGCACATCATTCTTAGTTTCATATTGCTTGCTACCCCATCCGTGAAAATATTGACCAATCATGATGACATGACACATTCTTGACACAGTCTAATGTATTTCTTTGCGATAAAAGCTCACACACTTTTCTCTCCCAATAAAAAGATTGTACAGCTTCCAACAATTTCCCAGCAATGGATAACTTCGCAGTTACACTCAAACTTATTCCGCTCTTAGTTTTCACTCATACTTATCGCTTCTCTCACTACTCATGCTCGCTGCCACTAATTTGATGGTCCAATCTTGTGTTATACATATATGACCAGCCCTCCTGTGTCGTTCAGTTACCGACCTACCAACTTTAGTATAGTAATTAACTTTATCCTCTTCACTTGTCAGCTTATTATCCGGTCTGGAGGCCGGTCAATTCTGTTAGGCTACTGGACACGTACGGGCTCTTGAATATACCTTAACATGTTCCAGTGTTGACCAAGTCTGGACTTGGTGCTATCACAGCATCCTTCGACAGGTTATTCTGAGAATTCGCAACCCTAACTCCAAAGAAGTTAGCTTTGATAGTTTTCTGCACTGATAGCTTCTTAAACTTAAGCTGTGACCTCTAGTGGGGAGGACATCTGTTTAACTGAGTAATGTCCAATGAGGTGCTTTTAAACCTCTTTAAGTCGGCCCCTGCCCTTAGCTTTATGCTGGCGCCAGTTTGGTAGCTCTCCTTTGTACGTTCTCAACCAATTGACAGTCTTTGGCATATTTCGGAAACTAAGCAGAATTTCAGTATTCCAAGGGCGGTATAAGCACTACACATGTGAAAAAACTTGAGAAACGGACCTTCTCAGTATGCGTAGGATCTTCGCAAAAGACGCAGTCTACACCGTCTTACCTCAACTTCTCCTAATGTTTAACTGTAGGATATTTATCTACTTCCACATATATCGTCTCATCTGCGATAAACGAAATAAAAAATGATTGAGCTTGCGCTCAGTTTTTGACCAAGAATTTTCGTTAATATTCTTTGATTGGAAGTAAAGCATGGTTACCTCTTGATTGTCCTCTTGTGAAAGATAATTAGTCTGCACAACAGAAAATGTTTTTATTTTCACCAGTGGCTACACTCCATATTGACGTTAATGGTCTGAAAAAAGTGAAAGGCAAGCAGTCGTCGGGGGAATAGAAGTCGGGTGCTGGGAATAGCCGAGTTACCACACAGCGGGGGAATGGACACACTCCTGGGCCGCCAACGTACAGGTAACAGCGGGAAACCAAGGCAGTGTGAACTGTAGTGTCTCTTGTAGGGTAGTGTAATCTACTATACCATCAAGTGCCGCCGATCTTCACATATAAAATGTCGACCTCGAAATTTAAAGTTTCAATCTTGAAGTATAAAAGTGTACAAATTCAACTTTAAACTGTGGAACTTGATGTTAAATCTGTCTAAATTTCAATGTGAAATGTGTACCTCAAAATTGAAAGTGAGAATCTTAAAGTAAACTGTCGAGATTAAATTGAACGGTGTTTAAACTCTGAAGGTCATTGTGTACAACTTTGGAAATAAATTGATTCGCCAGACCAACACAGAATAGATTCATTTTTACTTTTTACTTTTACCTTTATCCTCTTCACCACTGATCGGCTTGTTAGTCGCTTGGACGATCGGTCACGTCTCTGTCACACACTGTTGGCAAGTACTGGGCAAGCACCGGCTCCTGAATGTACCTGAACCTGCTCCAGTGCTTGTCAAGTCTGTTCTTGAAAGACCTCACACTCGGTGCCGTCACAACACTGGCAGATTGTTCCAAGAGTTCACAATTTACGTAAGTAAAGTTTACACTGTACTGTATTGTGTTTTACTGTGACATCATATCGTATAATGAAGTGGACATTACCGGGTCCTGCTGAGATTATAAACCAAGGTAACAATGGAATATATCGACATTATAATCTCACGTACTAAATTATACATCAAAATACCGATCTTACAATATAAGTATTCTTCCCAGATGCTAAAGGTATTAGTCAGTATTTCAGACTCGAACAATAAATTTCAAAGCACTGTTGAAGTCACTTTTAAGAGTCAAAATATTGATATCTCTTTGTTCGATTATTGATTTTTTATCAGTCTTATAGGCCATAGTATCAATCTTATAGTATGACAATTAATATTAATCCTAAAGCCCAATTATAATTATTTGTCATATCAGCCAAAATATTTATCTTAAGGCGAAAACCTATATCTCAAAAGCCAAAATATTTATCACAAAGAACAAAATATTGCCCTCTCATTGACAATATACTGTAAACTCAAGTATGACCCACAGCCGTGCTCTTAATGATGGGTTATTTCCACATCCACAACACTCTACTGTCACTGAGAAGTTGGTATACAGTAGAGGGAGAGGGAAAACTTTTGCCACCTCACTTAACCTTACATAACTGGTCAACCCTCACGGATCCCTGACATTTATTAATGACCCTTTTCATCTCTGTGATCAAATCTATTTTCTCAAAGGTATTCCAACTTCTCTTCCAATTTTTTCTGGTGAACCTCATCCTAGTACTGAATACATCGGTCATATAAATTCTTCAAATGGCCCAATTCCCCTTGAGCCCTTGTTAAAAATAAAAGAAAAAGGCCCAAAGACTATACTTATGTAATCCCTCTGTGCAGACACTGTAACTACAAACATGCAAGCGATGGACTCATCAGTTATTACAGTTATCCACAAAAAAATCGACATTAAAAAACTAACTGGAGAACATTACAAATAACAGCAAACTATTCTGGCCCGCACCTATAACTATACTGGTTCACCTATATCTGCACTGGTCCACCTATATCTATACTGGTTCACCTATAGCTACACTGGTCCACCTATAACTATACTGGTCCACCTATATCTACACTGGTCCACCTATATCTATACTGGTTCACCTATAGCTATACCGGTCCACCTATAACTGTACTGGTCTACCAATAATTATACTGGTCCACCTATAACTATACTTGTCCACCTATAACTGCACTCGTCTCCAGCTCCAGTCGTCATTCACCCAATCCTCATCTCAGCTCACCCAACGGTTCGGTGATCTAAGATTCTCTGTAGAAGGCCAATCTACTTTATCCAATTTCTGCTTCTAATTCAACCCAGTTGGAGGATGAATTCCGCATCTGGATCTGGACGTGTCTGAAATTTTGTCCCGGAAAGTAAAAAAAGGAAAAGATATACAAAATATATACATGTTTTAAGAACTGACAAGATCCCAGGCCCAGATGAGCGTTTTTACGTTTAAATTCTGAATAATCTAGCCAATATTACCAGTAAACACGCCAGCTTTGTTTTAGACTTGAAGGACTGCATTTTGTGCACATAGTTTCTAGAACATTATTACCTAAGATATCGATAATTATAATTCTAGCTTCTAAAATTACGACTGCCGTATTTTCCATCTCAGAATCATGGCTGGACGACCATCACGGATGTAGCAGTCATAATAGGTTACAAAGTACAAAGTCTTAACAGGAACAAACAAGGGCGATGTATGTGATTTTTAAGAAATGTCTTAGTCGGTGATCATCTGGGGTCTTATTAGACTAAGCCCATCCTATTAGGCTTCTCCACATCCCGCCTAGTGTTAGGATATGATCATACCGTATATTGGGTCTGAATGTCCACAAGAAGGAATTGGTTTGTGAGAAAAATATGAGAGCATATTAGGAGTAAATGGCTATAAACAGCTAATTAATGCATTATCCTATGTAAGAAAGTCCTCGGCCACCATATTAGGATACTGTAATATAAAACAGCCAAGTAAATAAGTCAGGCAGGGACCTTGGTTGTACAAACATCTTGCACGGCACCAACACCGGGACGGTAGTTAGTTTAAGTCAACAAAGCTTACTCTTAGAAATCCTCAGTTGAACGCAAGGCTCTTATTTGAAACTACGAAAGTTCACATCGACTTTCGAGCCTGAGACCTTGACTATTGAATATATTTTTAAATAAGAATATTTCAGGGTATCCTTTATAAAGTTGATCTTTTCTTCTTTAATTTACATTTGCGATTATTATGATCGTAGTCTCGTTATTTTTAAGTTTCTTATTGATCCGCGCTACTACTCTTTATGAATGTTCACATCTTGATGGTTCTGGTCTTGACCTGTTTGTTCTGGGTGTTCATATCTTGATGGTTCTGAGTGTTTTGGTCGTTCATTTTTTAGTTCGGCTGGTAACGTCCTCTAGGGTTTTTTCTAGTGTGACGGTACTTGGTGTCCTCCTCGGACCTTGTTGCCGCCTCTCACTCTTCAGGACGAGGAGGTTAAGTTTCTCAGGTGGAGTGAACGGTAGAGTAAAAATCCTCAACACATTAACTTGTTCCACTTTCATGACTTTTCTGAGTGTGTCGGACGTGCTCAGTGATGACTGGTGGTGAAGAACTTAACCCTGTCTTGTTTACAAACTCATAAACTACAGGTAAATAAATGAATGCCTCCGACGGGGAATGAACTGAAATATTTTGGTAGAGAAGTAATGAGGGAGTTTCACTCTTTCCGTAACCTTCACTCTGAACTTTATGATACTGACGTAGAACAAATGAGCTTCCAGGAAACACTTTCCGAAACGGAATTTTAAACTTCAAAGCTGAAAGCGTTCGTCAGCTAGAACATTAAAGAGTACCGTTTGTGGGGAAAACTGGAGGTAAAGTTTTATGGGATTACGGGAAGATTAGCCGCCAGCAGCTTATTTCACTTGATGATTAAACACCCTAATGATGGCTACCACCTTTTTATAAGTGATCACGATTAAAAATATCACTCTTTTGGAAACCTATTTTCTTTTCCAAATTGTTAAATATTTCCACTAATAGAACAAACACAAGAGGGAAGTGTTATGTTAACAGTTAACCCTCGTGATGTTCTGTAGAGTGACGATGATCACTCAACGACAAGAGTTGTGTGGTGGTCAACGACAAGAGTTGTGCGGTGGTCAACGACAAGAGTTGTGTGGTGGTCAACGACAAGAGTTGTGTGGTGGTCAACGAGTGTGACCTCATTGAAGACCAGACTTGACCAACTGGCGCAGGTTCAGATACATTCAAAGGCCAATGTGTGCAGTGCAGTGCGTAACAGAGACGTGACCGACCGCCCAATTGGCTAATGAACCGATCAGTGGTGAAGAGGATAATGTAAAGTATTCCATCTCAAGAACAACTGGACAGTGGTCATACATCTGTCAGCTGTGATTTTATCTCAAGTAAAAGATCAGTGCTGTTGGGTGGACAACTTCTCTATAATAAAAACTCCTTGTATCAGAGCCACTTAGGTGACCCACACCATATATACCAATGAGAGCTGCAGTTCAAGGCGCGTCCACACACCAAGTACAACTTCTTACTGCGCATTGTGAACGTACCTGAGCAAGTGGTCATATCTCCAAACGTGTTGACTTTTAAGAAAATACTGGTAAGAGATGGGTAGGTTGTGTTGACTACAGAGCCTTGAACGTGTGGCGTAGAGCCTATGACTTACCCGAAATGGTGTGTATTAACAGCAGATGAAGAGCCAGCTCAATGAATAAAACTAAGTAAATTAAACTGAAAGTTTTTGTTATTGATACAGTATAATAATTATTATTATCACATCTGTACAATTCCAACACAGTTCTTCGTATTACTCCGTGCCTAGTATGTGTCCCTCACTTAGGGAGGACGGCGTAACACACGCCCTCCGTACCAACTCGCCGCACTTACTCCTAGTCTCCATACCTCCAGTCCACCCTGCCACTCTCTCTACGTCCGTCTTTCCTCCCTGTCCCTCCCTTTATTGTGTAACCTGTGAGTCAGAAGTCTGGCTTTCTGCCAATAACGCGAACTCTTTTTCAGGCATTCTTAAATACAACCTTATGTTCCTATCTCCCCGCCATACAGTAAGTACCTCCTAAAGGTCGCTGGTCCACCCAACTGATAATGGAAACCTTTCTTTACAACTGGGAAAGTATGCTGTGGTGGTGGTGCTGTGTGTGGTGGTGGTGCTGTGTGTGGTGGTAGCATTAGTCAGACGGCAACTTACCAGAGTTCCTCACTATATTGACCTGTACAGTCATCCTTGGAGAACATTTCTTCCTAATATTCAAAAGTTTATGACGTCAAGCATTGACCCGTGCCCCCCCCCCTCGCTAATTGTTGTGTTAATAGTTGTAATACGAGTAATTATCGTAATAACCATGACACTGAATGATGTTTACGGTTGTCTGTCTTTCGTTAAGTTCGTTAATTTATTCGTGGATAATGAATAACATCTAAAATTTATTGTACTTGTTACAGCTTCAGGCGGGAAATATAACTGCGAACAACTTCATATTTTTCCCGCCTCTGCTGACGGTCGTGTAATATTTCAATGTGATTCTGATCTTTTAAAATTTTGTATTTGCATAATGTAGTATTACTGATACGTAATTTGTCTTAGTATGCCTTACTGTGGGTAAAAATTAGTATAAATTAAATGCATCGTCCGAAAGCGTAAATTTGCTACCAGAGTTTAACAGTTAATCCATGTATAATACTTCTGATAAACTTCCTACGTGCTGATGTTTGAAATAATGAATGTATGTATCTTTATATAATTAAGCTAAATATTTTTCTCGTCAGAAACGGTTATTCCAACGATTATGATTAAACTCATTTAGAAATATATCATTACTTCAGGATAAAATCGGACAGGTTGACAACAGCCAATTAGCTGTAAATTTTGAGGAGGGGGCGGGGAATCTTTTCTCAGCTGGGAAGAACACGCACTGTTACTCAACACAGCTGGGGTAGCTACTTTAGTGTTAAGATGGTTAATATTAAAGTAATAAATTGGTCGCGAAGGTGTGGTTATTGGGGGAGGCTGGAAGCCACGCTATAAAAAAATTGTAGTAGTAGTTTAACAAGTCACAAACAACAACATACACAACTAAACTAACTTATTTTTGCTCGCAAGTCTCACTAAAACAACCACACGACGCTCCATCCGATGACAAGAAAAATGAATTACACACAACACACAAAATCATTAATTTATACCCTACTATGTCAAGTTCCTTCCGTGTTTAATGATGTAAGTCGTGTTCCCTGAATGTGACCTTAATTTGACTTTCCCACTGTAAGGTCAAGAGGGAAGGTCACCTTGCCACAGACAGACGGAGGCTAAGGAAAGTCACCTTAAACAAATATCTTTTTCAACACACCATTTTAAGTCGATATTTGTCTGGGGGAGGGGCCACATCCTGTGTGTGTGTGTGTGTGTGTGTGATGTTTGTATCTCTTATTCTCTAGTCTGACTTACACACATACACACGCACATGCCAGACCAAGTGAAATCTTAATAACTAGAAGAAAAAAAAAAACACTGACATAAGTAGTGGATTTTTCACTCGCAGTTCCCCTTTAGCGGACAGTACGCGCAGATCTCATCCACCTCACCCGGCTTAGCTGGGGTTAGGTATGGGTATACACTGTACAGTGTTGTATAACCTTGACTGTTGCAGTTTGCCACCTCCCACAGTCGCCGTGGTGATATCTCAGTCAGGGAAGTTTATTGGTTCTTGCCCGGACCTCCTGGGGGTACATGGTCAACAGTAATACCAAGGTGCACAACCTTGGCACCCATGTATTATGTGGTAAAGTTACAGGGCTCGAACCATGGCTGGAACAGAGAGAGACACACGTCCATATATTATAACACGCAACTAACGATTACACCATATAAGGATAACTGTACGTTTCTATTACTATAGTTTAAAGGATATAGTAAAATTTGTCGTTTACTATCTTAACATAAACTATAGTTACCTTACATAAGGTTAGGTTAATTTACTTGAATTACGTAATTCAGTAAGGATGCCAATTAAATATAGTTTGAATTATGGTGAGAAAAACAATATTATAAAATCTTTGTACTGTACGTATACAAATATTCCAAACAAGAGAAATATGAGGTACCGACCTGTACCGCTGACCAGGCGGAACAGTGCCAGCCTTGACAGAGACGGGGAGGAACACACCATACCAAGCCTAATGTAACCTATTCTCGAGTCAGGCCAGGTTCAGGAAGTGAACTTTCATGCCTCAAGGACAGATAAGGCAAGGACGTACAATAGTCGCAATATTTAATAATATCCGCCGTACTGTACATCGCCAGATGGGCCACTTGAATGCACTCTATTGTCTTAGTCTTAGTGTCAAACTTATAGAGTTACTTATTTGTGAATCTTGCAAAAATTCAAGTAACCGGCGAATTTTAACCTTTTGTGTTGTTTACAAGTAATAATATTTATAATTATCGTCTTCGGTAATGAAGTAATTCAAGAAAATATCTGTCTAAAATAAAGTCCCCTTTATCCTGACTCTCAGCGGATAACATGTAGCTCCACGAGTACCAGAAATAAATATTTGTAATGAATACTGACTGGAATAGTTTCAGAATAAGTAGACCTGAGGCGTACTAAGGCTGTGTACACTACAGGATCCACGGCTGCGTTTAGCCAGCTAACTTCACTAAACTAGAACACAGACGTCCAGCGCCGCTCACCGCAACTACCACCAGCGTGAAGTAACAGAGAGAAAGGTGAAGTCTGGCTTTATGACGTCACACGTTTGGTGAATTCTGGAAATGTATGTTTTCATCAGTCGCAGGAGGACGAGACTCTAACGGGTGTACTGTACAGTATCTCACCCATACAACGTCCAGTAATATGTGTTAAGGGTCTTTAATGTCGTTTTAAGCCGTAGCTCAGCCCAGTTCTGGCATTTCTTTGTCTTTCGCTAATGTGTCAATACAAATAGAATGTCAGTACCCGGATCATCTGACGTCACTAATTTACTTGCCAAATCTCGTGAGATAAAACAATTAAAGCAACGACAAATGTAGATTATACCAAGTGAATTGTCAAGATTGCCTCCCTCATTGTCTGTGTTTGCTCTCACCCCCCCCCCCCCCCCGCGCACCAACCGCCAATGTACTGATTACTCAATATAATAGACACTGCTGACTCCCTGAGATCCAGATTTCCATGTGCTAAACTAGTGATATGCGGTGACTTCAATGAGTTAGACATCAGTGACATCACCGAACACCTCCACCTTACACAAATAGTTGACTTTCCCACACATGGGAATGCCACCCTTGACCTCATCATGACTGATCTCGGTAACCACTACCTTCCCCCCCAGCCGCTGCCTCCTATGGGACGCAGCCCCCACCTGTCCCTACTGTGGTCACCTACACTCACCACCGCCAGTTGCCACCAGGACTTACCGACCCACCCCCGACTCTGCTATGCGGCGTTTCGGACAATGGATAACCCGGTATCCTTGGACTGAAGTGATCACGGTAGACGATGTGCAGAACAAGTGGGATAATTACCTGGACACTATCACCAAAGCCTACCACCACTTCTTTCCAGCCAAGACACCGAGGATCCACCCCGATGATGTTCCGTGGATTACACCCAGCATAAAAAGACTTATTGAGCAGCGCAACAAGGCATACTACACCAACAACCGCCTGTACAAAAGTCTACGTAACCAGGTCATCAGGGAAATCAAGTCTGCCAAGAAGACTTATTATCCCAGGAAAGTGCACGGCCTCAAGGAGGTCGGCATCGGTCAGTGGTACTCCAAGGTCAAAGATCTCTGTGGTCTCAACCGTCAGTCTCCCACACTTCCTTTCATCTCACATTTACCTAGTGAGGAGGCAGCTGAGATAATTAATAACCATTTTGCTACCATATGTCATACCTTACCCAGTCTTGACCTCACTCTCCTCCCGGCTTACTTACCTTCCCCCTCCCCCCCCCCTCCCAGTGTTCAACCATTTGAAATCGCCAACAAACTCCTGAAATTTAAATCCAAACGCTCCACGACCCCAATTGACCTCCCAATCAAAATATACAAGGAGTTTGCAGTCGAACTTGCCACCCCCCTCTGTTCTATTATTAATGCATCCCTCAGACAAAGCAAATGCCCTAATAAATGGAAAACCGCATTTGTCACCCCCATCCCCAAGGTCACCACCCCACAGTCCCCTAACGACCTCAGGGCAGTTGCCATTACCCCTATCCCAGTCTACTCTGTGAAGACTTTGTTTTTGAGTGGGCATTTGCTAGAATCTATCAGTCAATTGATCCACAGCAATTTGGCAATATGAGGACCTCCTCTACATCACACTACTTAGTGAGCTTTCTGGATTTTCTGCACAAAAACCTGCAGAAACGTAAGACATCACTGGTCATTGCCCTTGTTGACTTCAGGAAGGCCTTTGACCTTGTTGATCAATGCACTGTTATCAACAAAGCCATTGCACTAGGGCTGCCCACCAACCTGGTCTCATGGCTCACTGATTTCTTGATTGGCCGTCGTCAGGCAGTGAGGTATCAGGGCTCGGTCTCCACATTCCAACACCTCACCTGCGGTGTTCCCCAGGGGACCAAGATGGGACCACTGTGCTTCCTCATCCTGATCAACGACTCTCTATCGGACACTCAACTTCATCCTTGACCACCGACGGGTCAAGACGCACCTGGCGCTGCTCAGCAGCAGCCACGTCAACCATTATATAGGCCCATACCAACTCCCTCCCCTGAACCCTCCTTCCTACCGGAATATCAACAAGTTCTCGCCAGAAGTTACTATTTCATTTGGGAAAGGAATGGAACCAGTGTTGAATAGTGGTGAACAGTGCTCAAGTCAGTGAAAAACAACTCGGCAGTTACAGTTGAGTCTTATCCAAGCTAACCTTTATACAGTGAGGTCCCAGGTACTCAGTGATAATTCCCCTGAGACTCCACGATAGAGAGGCCTGGGACCACACCTCACTCACTTGAGTGAGTGAAGTCCTGTGACAACAGACCACATGGTGTCCCCATGATGCTACGACACCAAGTAGTGAATGAGTTGCTACAGCATTATGTGAGGTTCCTCATAACATCATCTGTGAGGGAATTCCTACACCACGTGATGCCCCCTCATGACACCATCTGTGAGGGAATTACTACGCCATGTGATGCCCCTCATAACACCATCTGTGAGGGAATTACTACACCACATCAGGCCCCTCATAACACCATCTGTGAGGGAATTACTACATCATCAGGCCCCTCATACACCATCTGTGAGGGAACTACTACATCATCAGGCCCCTCATACACCATCTGTGAGGGAACTACTACATCATCAGGCCCCTCATAACACCACCTGTGAAGGAACTAGTACTCCACGTGATGCCCCTCATAACACCATCTGTGAGGGAGTTACTACACTACGTGTCTGCTGTTCAACACCTCAGCTCACATGATCTACGTGTGTAAACATTAATCTGTATGTTCACTGGATGTTCCTTCACCTTTCTCTAATGAAGGCTTTTGTTAAACCACCAATGTATGTAATAAGTCATTTATGTCCAATGTATATTTTCAGCCTTCGGGCTGAGAACTTTTTCAATAAACCGTTAATTATTATTATTATTATTATTACTCACAGATGGAAGTACGTGGATGATTGCACTGTGGGGGTTACAGTGGACAACACCGCACCAGACTACTCATCGCTACAAGGCACCCTGGACAGGCTGCAGGCATGGACTACAGAGAACAAGGTCACCATCAACCACACCAGAAACCGTAGATATGCACATCAATTCTGCCACCACTCCAGTTCAAGCCCCAGCAGTCACAGTGGGTGCCCATCCTCTCCAGTTAGTGCAGTCTGCCAAACTCCTGGGTGTAACTATAGACAACAAACTGGACTGGAAGGCCCATGTAAATAACACAGTCAAGACAGCCTCATACCAACTCTTCATGCTACGACGACTTAGGTCACTTGGGACACCCACGCCAGAGCTGAGGACCATCTACATGCCTTTATTCTCCCCACACTAACGTATGCGTCACCAGCCTGGTCGTCTTCTCTCAACTCCACCCAACAACGACGGCTAGAGAAAGTACAGAAAAGGGCCTGCAGAATCATGCTCTGCGCAGAATACTCCGGCTACATCAACGCTCTCTCCACCCTGGAAATACCATCCCTCAGTGACCTCCACCACCAAGCACTGGCAAGGTTTGGCAGTGAACTAATGCACCACCCTCGTCATCGCCACCTCCTGCCACCGGCAGCCCCCCACCCATCTTGCCCAGTCCGCTACTACAACAAAATTCAGCCCATAAGAGCCCGCACCGATAGATATAAGAATAGCGCCATCCCATCTGTTGTTAAAATAATAAACAACTCCTGATTTTTGTACTGTACAGACCTGTAAATGTATTCAAAGCATATTATATCAGTATGTCTAAATCAAATATAAGTCTCTATATTTTCAGCCACTGGCTGCAACTCTATTAATAAACCGTTTATTGTTATTATTATTATTATTATTATTATTAAGACAGACATGAAAAAAGTGCCAAATCGACCCTCTCACTGGGAAACGATCATCCCAAACGTTTGGAGCAGCACCACACAAGAAGGTTTTTAATACTTTCAAATAAGCCCAACTACATACAGAAGCGGACAAACGCCAACGCCGGAAAGACGCTGCCGTCCCACTAGAAGCAGTCCTCCACATGGGCAAAATCTAGGGACTTCCCTATAGGTCCCTTATCGACCTCAAGAACCATCTCAGAGTTCCCCATTGAAGGTTACAATACTAATATGATAACTCACACCGTTGTGTGATCGCTGGATTGTTGTTTCACACAATTGGTTAACGCATTCCAATAGAATTCAGAAATCTGGTCACTCACTCACAGACGGTCACAGGTCAGACGCGAGTGAGTGTCACAGGTTCAAGCGGAGGTCTGTACTGTAAAATAATAATTTTAGCTACTGTACAGTGCACCAACACCTTGGTGTGCTTGACGAAACGTCTCCCTTCTCATATCTCAAACTCGATAACATTTCCAGTATAGAGATTATTTCTTCAAAAGGTATATTGATATTTGCTCCACAGAAATGGGTAAACTTGGCATCTTTTTGTGAAGAGATTCAGGCAGTCAGGTGCTCTGGTCTCTAGATCAAGGTCACCGGCTGGCTTACAGCTATTTATAATATATTTTACTTATTCATTTATATTTTTATCGTTGTACTTTTTTATAATTGATTACGCATTACATTTTACTAATTTAGTAATTAATATATCAATACAGTACTTTAGTACTTCTTACGGTATCTTCTCAAAATGTGGACATATTTACTCTAGGTTTGAGAGTGACGCACACTCTCGTGTGGTGCTGTGACGTTGGCTGCCAGGAGAAAATTTCAATGAAAAACCACTTGGCTGCTGGGTGGAGGACCGCACCCCGTCACTCAAGTGTATAACTAGAAATTTCTTCTCCTGGATGATCTTGATAATTAAAACTCCGGCTTATTATTTGTTCTGTTTAAATCTCATTCATCATCATGTTTAGAAATTTAACAGTTTATTGCGGATGATTTTCAGCGTTAGACGTGCGTGTAGTGACCGACCACTGTTTGACTGTTTGTCTGACTCCAAGTTTCCCCCTCCCCGTGTCCGTATCAACAGCCAGCTGGTTGACCTCTAGGTTTAGTGAGGTTATATCCAAGTCAGGGTCAGGTCCAGGTCCCCGGGAACAAAAAACAATCCTCAATTTAGCTTGTTGCAGGTGAGCTAGTGGGCGGCCGCCCGAGCACTGGAGGTCACAGTCTTAGCCTAAAGAAGCCACAAGTTCACCATTATGGAGTGAAGAGTTGTGAACTATAGGAATAATCTGCGAGTGTTGCAACACCACCATGTGTGGACTAATTAAGACCAGACTTGACCAACACTGGAGAAGGTTCAGGTACTGTACATTCTGAAGCCAATACAGTACACGTACAGCACAGTACTTATGAGACAGCTACCACTCTACCCCGTAGTGGCCAAGAAGCTATATAGTTAAGTAGGAACGGCACGCTCAAATTTACAGAGCCATCCAGGACCCCAGGGTGGCAGATGGATATTGGAAAATCTATAAATATCTTCCTCTATAAGTATTATCTTCCTCTATAAGTATTATCTTCCTCTATAAATATTATCTTCCTCTATAAGTATTATCTTCCTCTGTAAGTATTATCTTCCTCTATAAGTATTATCTTCCTCTATAAGTATTATCTTCCTCTATAAGTATTAGCTTCCTCTATAAGTATTATCTTCCTCTATAAGTATTATCTTCCTCTATAAGTATTATCTTCCTCTATAAGTATTATCTTCCTCTATAAGTATTATCTTCCTCTATAAGTATTATCTTCCTCTATAAGTATTATCTTCCTCTATAAGTATTACCTTCCTCTATAAGTATTATCTTCCTCAATAAGTATTATCTTCCTCTATAAATATTACCTTCCTCTATAAGTACTTTTATAGTCATGTACTGGCTCTCTGTTACGCACTGTTGGTAGGTACCGGCTCCTGAATGTACTGTACCTGAACCCACTCCAGTGTTGGTCAAGTCTGATCTTGAAAGAACTCACACTCGGTGCCGTCACAACACTTTCTGGCAGATTGTTCCAAGAGTTTACAACCCTCACTTCGAAAAAGTTTGCCCTCACGGTTTTCTGGACTTGCGGCTTCTTCAACCTTGAGCTGTGACCCCTTGTGGGGCGAGCTTCCGCCAGCTCCAAGTAAGGACACTCGACTGAGTAATGCCCCTTGAGATGCTTATACACCTCAATTAGGTCCCCCCTTGCCCGTCTGTAGTATAAGCTAGGCAAGTTCAGGCGCTCCAATCTCTCTGGGTAGTTGAGGTACCGAAGTGCAGGCACCAGTCTGGTGGCCCTCCTTTGAATATTTTCAACCAACTGACAGTCCCTAGCATATCTCGGGGACCAGACGGGGTGACAGTACTCCAGATGGGGAAGCACTTCACCTTCTTATAAGACCCAGTCACCCAAAAATTTATTTGCTTGGTTTACCTTCTTAATTTCCTCTTGTATAGTTGTCGAGTTCATCAGTGTTTTGGTACCCAGCTGTGGCGCTGCTGTAAGTCATGATCAGTGCCAGAGGTGACGCTTACAACGTATCATACAGTTCTGAGGGGAGAAAGGATAGGCGTGCGTTCCACACACACACACACACATACCACTCCCTTTCGCTCACCTCGTACGGTCGGAAGCCTTAACCCGGTGTCCTTGGCTTACTTTAAGGATCTCACCCTCCGTTACACTGGCCCCAGGAATTTGTTTCTTTACCTACTCTCGAGATATAATAATCACAGGTCATCATCAGGGTACGTATTATGGGTGGCTATGGTGTAAGGTTTTATGCAGAAAACGTAAGAAAGTGAATATAAAAAGGTGGCGAAGCGCAAGTGGCTCCGCCTGCTGACCCTCCCTTCATATATAAGCCGCACACACTCTGCCACCAACCAGTCTGCTTTCTGTTACCGCGGGCGGTGCACCGTACACTATGGAGTCATTCTGAGACAGAATAATTGACATAATATTTTCACTCCTACTACTTAAAGGTTATTCATCTATTGTATAACACAATCTCTACATTCTTCAGTGAGCTTTGGACTCATTTCTTCACTCACACTAAAGGTATTTTGGCTGCAACCATCTCTCGTCTCCCTCCCGAAATTTAGATTTTTATTAATAGCTTATTATACAGATATGAAATAAGGATTTAATTTAGAAAACTGTGATAGAAGTTATTCATGGTGTTTTCTTGTAGTTAGAGAAATATAGACCCCTTAATTGGTCCATAACTAGTGTTCACCCATTAATTGGTCCATAAATAGTGTTCACCCCTTAATTGGTCCATAACTAGTGTTCACCCCTTAATTGGTCCATAACTAGTGTTCACCCCTTAATTGGTCCATAACTAGTGTTCACCCATTAATTGGTCCATAACTAGTGTTCACCCCTTAATTGGTCCATAACTAGTGTTCACCCATTAATTGGTCCATAACTAGTGTTCACCCCTTAATTGGTCCATAACTAGTGTTCACCCCTTAATTGGTCCATAAATAGTGTTCACCCCTTAATTGGTCCATAACTAGTGTTCACCCATTAATTGGTCCATAAATAGTGTTCACCCCTTAATTGGTCCATAACTAGTGTTCACCCATTAATTGGTCCATAAATAGTGTTCACCCCTTAATTGGTCCATAACTAGTGTTCACCCATTAATTGGTCCATAACTAGTGTTCACCCCTTAATTAGGTAAAATATAGAGGTGATAATTATAAAATAAACAATATATGAAGCAGCAAAGAACAGGTGACGAAGAAATGAATAATAACCACGATAAATAAATAATAAAGCGATAAATATGAATAAGATTTAATAAGGTTGGGAATAAAATAACTATCATTATATAAAGCCCATAATACTTCTTTTTTACTTGTATCCTCTTCACCATTGACTATAATTGATAACAAATATATGACAAAATAAAGCTGGTGTAATATAAAAGTAATCAAAACGAATTATTTTGGCTTTACAGAGAAAAATCATTAAAAAAAAAACACCATTTGCAAGTAAAGAACGTAAGATAAACATTTACATTATAACAAAAATTAAGAGTAAAAGTTTAGGAAAATATTATAGACATAAAAATTAGTGGATAAAAAAAAACATGTTATTGACAGAAGAGAAAATAACCAAGAAGATAAATAGCGGAAAATGTGACTTAAAAATAGAACATTATACAAGCGAGTGAAAGCGGGAGTGTATTACAGCACCTGACCTTGTAAGGGTCACTATGAGGTTACTACAAGTGTGATGGCCTTAGTGGTGTAATGGTGGAAGATGGTGTTAAGTGTTGGCCCTAGTGGTGTAATGGTGGAAGATGGTGTTAAGTGTTGGCCTTAGTGGTGTAATGGTGGAAGATGGTGTTAAGTGTTGGCCCTAGTGGTGTAATGGTGGAAGATGGTGTTAAGTGTTGGCCCTAGTGGTGTAATGGTGGAAGATGGTGTTAAGTGTTGACCTTAGTGGTGTAATGGTGGAAGATGGTGTTAAGTGTTGGCCCTAGTGGTGTAATGGTGGAAGATGGTGTTAAGTGTTGGCCCTAGTGGTGTAATGGTGGAAGATGGTGTTAAGTGTTGGCCTTAGTGGTGTAATGGTGGAAGATGGTGTTAAGTGTTGGCCTTAGTGGTGTAATGGTGGAAGATGGTGTTAAGTGTTGGCCCTAGTGGTGTAATGGTGGAAGATGGTGTTAAGTGTTGGCCCTAGTGGTGTAATGGTGGAAGATGGTGTTAAGTGTTGGCCCTAGTGGTGTAATGGTGGAAGATGGTGTTAAGTGTTGGCCCTAGTGGTGTAATGGTGGAAGATGGTGTTAAGTGTTGGCCCTAGTGGTGTAATGGTGGAAGATGGTGTTAAGTGTTGGCCCTAGTGGTGTAATGGTGGAAGATGGTGTTAAGTGTTGGCCCTAGTGGTGTAATGGTGGAAGATGGTGTTAAGTGTTGGCCCTAGTGGTGTAATGGTGGAAGATGGTGTTAAGTGTTGGCCCTAGTGGTGTAATGGTGGAAGATGGTGTTAAGTGTTGGCCCTAGTGGTGTAATGGTGGAAGATGGTGTTAAGTGTTGGCCCTAGTGGTGTAATGGTGGAAGATGGTGTTAAGTGTTGGCCCTAGTGGTGTAATGGTGGAAGATGGTGTTAAGTGTTGGCCCTAGTGGTGTAATGGTGGAAGATGGTGTTAAGTGTTGGCCCTAGTGGTGTAATGGTGGAAGATGGTGTTAAGTGTTGGCCCTAGTGGTGTAATGGTGGAAGATGGTGTTAAGTGTTGGCCCTAGTGGTGTAATGGTGGAAGATGGTGTTAAGTGTTGGCCCTAGTGGTGTAATGGTGGAAGATGGTGTTAAGTGTTGGCCTAGTGGTGTAATGGTGGAAGATGGTGTTAAGTGTTGGCCCTAGTGGTGTAATGGTGGAAGATGGTGTTAAGTGTTGGCCCTAGTGGTGTAATGGTGGAAGATGGTGTTAAGTGTTGACCTTAGTGGTGTAATGGTGGAAGATGGTGTTAAGTGTTGGCCCTAGTGGTGTAATGGTGGAAGATGGTGTTAAGTGTTGGCCCTAGTGGTGTAATGGTGGAAGATGGTGTTAAGTGTTGGCCCTAGTGGTGTAATGGTGGAAGATGGTGTTAAGTGTTGGCCCTAGTGGTGTAATGGTGGAAGATGGTGTTAAGTGTTGGCTGGTTACTTTTACTGGTTGAAAAATGTGTAAAGAAAATATATATAAGTGGATAAATATTTATTTGTGACTTATATGTTAAGAGAACTCTGTATACAGTAAACCTTCATTATCTATATTGAGTGGCGGATCCAGGGGGGGGTCCTGGGGTTTCGGACCCCCTTTTCACCAGAAAATTCCAATAACTTTTCTTTGATCCAGTATTGTACTCAGGCGTTTATGTATAGTAAAAAGTAATTACCATTAACTTCAGAATATCTCCTAATATCAAGTGCACACGGCTTCAAAATGCCCGTGATATTGGTCATATTTCAAAACATTTTCGGGGGGAGGGGGGGGATGGATTACAGCTGGGTGGGCTCGCTGTGCTCTCCATGTTCCCCCCCACCCACCACCACTTATCGGCCCCCCTGGATCCTCCCTTGCTATCTATCTGACCTAACCCAACCTACCAGGATATAACACAAGGGGCATGATACCATAATGACCAATAAATAAGTTATAATACGCATCTACCATTATATTCTCGTCTCATATTTAAGGTCATGTTATTTTATCCCGTGAAAAAAGGTAAAATTTCAGTGTTTTCAATAAAAAAAGTAAACAAATGTCATGGTTTTTCTTTCGTAGTGGTGTAAGAGTGGATTATATTATATAAAGATTAAAATATATTGCGTTTCTTATATTTCTTACCGTAGAGTTCGATACCTTAACACCGGTTACTTAAGAACATAAGAACATAAGAAAATAAGGGGTCTGCAATAGGCCGGTTGGCCTGTGCATGGCAGCTCCTGTCGAGAGTTACTACCACTCTCTATCATCCATGAATCTATCTAGCCTCCTTTTGAAACTTTCCAGAGTTCCCTCACTTACTACAGGAGATTATGCTGTATCTACGTAGAAATTCACTCCACCACCCGATATTCCATGATTTATACTTGATAAATGATGATTTAATGAGTTCCATTAATTTCCAACATCCATCTAAGTTATTGGTTATAGTCTGTCATAACCAATCAGTCATTACCTTTAGTAATAATAAGATAGGATCACAGATACGGGCAGATAATTGCACTTACATTTATTTGCCAAGCTTCCATACAATGATTTACAATTTGCATGGATATATGATTCACTCTCGTTCACGCTGAAATATAATTAATCTTCTAAACGAGGGAATTTTCAACTTGGGGACACATGTGATTACTCTACCATGGGTATGACTTAACAGAGCCTTAATTCTTCAAGTGAGACATTTACTGCCAGCCTGGATTGCTCTTGTTGCAACCAGGCTTCCGCACAAGAACTTCTTTCCACGGGGAATAATAACAAAAAGGTACTCTTGGGTTACCACACATAGTCTCGCGTCACTGTAGCGTCTACAGTGTAGACGGTTGTCGCAGCAAGGAGAACTGGTAAGCCTGACTTGGATTAACCACTTAGGTGCAATAGGCCAGCCTAGATTGCTTTTGTCGCAACCAGGCTTGCACACGTGATATTTCCACGGGGATAACAAACCTAGGTTAACACGCTTAATCTCGTGTCGATCACGGTCACTGTAGACGGGTGTCGTGCAGGAGAACTCTGTAAGGGTGAAATGATTAACTATTTACTGTAGGTTTGGTAGGCCAGCCTGGATTGCTGTTGTCTCAACTAGGCATCCACACGTGATATTTCCACGGGGATAACAATCTAGGTTAGCACACTTAGTCTCGTGTCAACGACGGTCCACAGGACAAGGTAGTGGTGGAGGACTCTGTGTGGTCTCCCTTACTCTTCAGGAGGGAGAGGATGGGGACGACGTCTTAACTAACCCAAGGTCCAGGGGATACTACTTAAAATGAGGTTTTGGGATGTGAGGCGATGAACAGTACAACACTGTCTCACTGGCCTCCCCCTATATGCTGGCTAACATACCACTAATGGAAAATATATGTCACAGTCATGGCTTTCCCGGGTGCCTTATCTCTAGTAAAACAAACCTTGGAGTTGGCTGCGTGGGTAAGCCTAACACAACCCATGACAACAAATAATTATATAAACTAAAAACAGAGATTGAATATGTTCATATACTCTTTGTTTTGCTTTTCCCCTTGATTATAAAATTGGGAAGGTGTTAGAGAGACAATGTTAAGTGAACACTCAGACCCCACGGTGTATGGAGGCAGAAATACAAGTTTGTCTCAGTGGTTCACTCAATCAATGACATGAGTTGTTTAACACAAATATTAACGCCACACAATGTCACGTGTCGTCATGATACTGTGTCACGACTGGTGGCCGCCCAACCCACAACACTCAGGTCGTCCAACCAGGTGACGCAAATAACTTGTGTCTAACATAGTTGTCAATTGTGAAGGTCAGTGTCGCGGTGAGGTTGTTAATGGATGTTAATCGATTTGCGGATCGTGTTCCGGGGTAATAGTTTGCCAGTGCAGTTGGCAAGTTATCCAGTCTTCTCGGACTATTCCTTGACACTGGATCACTCAACTCGTTAACTTGGGTGTGGTTGTTGTGTTGGCGACAGCTTCTACACCTTTAATAGATTAACGCCAAGGTGGCCCTTGGGCCGGCCATCCTCGTTACACGAAGGGCAACCATTATTTATATATTATTAACCCTCCAGGAGCACGGTGTTGTCCAGGCAGTTGACTAACTTCCAGCAACATTGATGATAACAAAAACACACTAAACTACACCGTGTCTGAGTGATGCCAGGAAGGGACCGCTAAGTGATGCCACAATACACACGAGCTGGCGCCTTCACATGTACAGTACAGTACGAAGGTGCGCTGAAAATAAGTAAAATCTTTAAAATATTAAAGAATGTGATAAATAATGATTTATAAGTGAATATCATAAAAAACCCGAAAGAAGCGTTTCTTTATGAGTGAGACGTACAATATTGTATTTAAGTTGCTGCCAAGATGGTCAACACTTCAGAGTTCTTGCGGTGGTAATAATCACACGAATTTTACAATGTAATAGTTTAGGAAAGTCGAAAGTTTGAAACCGAGTTATGGTAAAACCCAATGACTTGACCGATGATCTATTATTATTTTTTTATAGAAAAATCGCCAACTAATGGGTTTAGACAGACCGCTAGACTGACTTACATGATAACTCTTAGTTCCGTGAGTAAATTGAAGACACAAAATAACAAAAACAAAATCTCATCAAGTCTGACGCCAGTATTAGGGTTTCCGAAGTCAACATGCTGCAGAACCCACCCGGGGTAATAATATACTCTATTTAGTTATGTTATACAGAGAAAACCTCATTAGTAATGTCAAGGTAGGAAACGAATTAGCTAACAGCGATCACAAAGAAGTGAGATTCAAAGTAGAACTTAATGTCAGTTGCAAATAAAATTCTTGTTCTTAAATGTGGCCCACACAGGTAAGGATTCCTGATAAAACAGTGTATAATAAACCTAACAGGAGTGACCATGGGTACAGCGCTATAGAGGACTCAAGTGATGGCTTATAGAACTGTTAGTCTGGGTTATACACCAATAACTTTATATTTTTTGGTTTCGTCACTAACTGTATTTAGTTTCACAGTTAGATAATTATCCCTATTTAGTGCAACACACACACACCTTCACAGTTATGTAAGGAACATAATTATATAACTCGTCATTAACACTGGATGACGTTTCATAATGTACTGTTACATCATCAGAACCTGAGCGAGATAGTATGATCATAATGTTAACTCATGTTCAGTTATATACTGCACTAGTAAGAGATACATGTATATTGATTGACCTTACCGCGGCAACCAAAGTTAGTGAATATTAACTTACTGCGGTGCCCAAGTTACTTCGCGGCGCGTTCTACTCTACAGCACCCGTCCCGCGTCCACGTATAGTGAACAAATAGTTTAGTGTAGAATAGTTTGGTCACACTAACAAACACTACAGTACGATATGAACAGAGTGCGTCACAGTAATTCTACTAATAATACATTTTGAAATAAAAACCTATAGGAACTTGAAAGACTATGTAACATGTGTGTGTGTGTAGATAAAACGATTATATAAACCCAAAACTACTCAACAACGAGAAGAATAACAAATTTGCGAGACAAAAATCGAAAATAAAATGTGGTATAGCTAAAAGATAAATCAAGAGCTTTAAGACGCCCGCCCGGAACCACACCAAGGGTGTACATAACAGCTGTACATACAGTATATTCCGCCCGTCTGGTGGTACATGCGTGTACACTGATGGTAGAACAACACAACACTGTCTACAGTATATACTTTGAAAAACTTGCTGTGTATAATGCAAAAAGGGTATATATATATATATATATATATATATATATATATATATATATATATATATATATATATATATATATACACACACAGTACAGTTACAAGGCAAGACCCGGGAATGGTCATGGTGGGTGCGAGGCTAAAACATTATCTATGCGTGATAAGTTTTGAAACACCCGTGACAGGTATTGGTGGTGAACGATCATATGTGTACCTTTTTCTGTGTTGATTATTCACGAAACAGACATATTCATTATTAGTGTGTGTGTGATTGGCAGTGTACAATATACTGTACGTGCTAAGAGCCAAATATTACAAGGTTGTTCACAAGACCTCAATTGTCGAGGCCTTCAGAATAAAATATGGGGACTCTCATCTCATTAATGATGTTTGGTAAACCCAGGTGTAGGTAGTAGTAGTATTCTCCCTTTTATTTTTTATTTTTATTCTTTCTCTCGTTTTGACTGGTTTTACGTGAGAATTCAAAAGAAAAGGTAAACATTTGGTTGAATTTAGCTTTCCTTGGGTTTTGGGAGTTACGTGGTTTTTAAAACTATTTCGTTATCTATTGAAATTACGAAATGAGCCAATGGGCATAATGTTTAAATATTGCCGTTATCCCTAAAACATACTTGTTTTCTATGTACAATATATATACCTTTATAGAAAATGTAACAACACTATACAGTAGCTACTGGTAAAAAGTGAAAAGTGAAAACTTTGTAGATGTATGAGTCAGGTTTTCTGAATAGACGGTTTAGTCTTTAGTCGCTGGACGTGCTAATTAACCTTCTAAAGACAACTAGGAAAACTCTGGGCAGATAAATATGTGGTATGCAGAGAACCCTGAGTTTATACTGTATACGAGCGGCTGTCATCATCGTTATCCTTGTCACAGTTTCATAAAAGTGTCAGTCATCAGACTTTCGAAGTGAACATGAAATAAATTACATTGACAAATGTCACGGGAAATAAAGTCACAGTGAATAACTAAAGACACGTGAAGGTTATGTTAGGTTTGGTCTAGTAAAAGCAGTGTATGTCAGTACCTAGTTATTCCCGGCCACCGGTGGCAGTACAATACTTTAAAACAGGTTGCCTTTCCTATCTCTGAATTACTGTAAGTATCAGATGCTGGAGACAACAGTCCCTGGCGTCAACCTGCCCTTCACGGAGGCCCAGTGAAGGTGGTGATTATATTACTGCGCCTCGTTAACTTAGGCGTGCGATCTTGGCTAAAAATTCACGAGTCATCAACAAATAACATTATAAGATACGTCTCTCTTACTGCCCCACACCGCTGTACACTGCTGCCTCACACAGCTGTACACTACTGCCTCACACCGCTGTACACTACTGCCTTACACAGCTGTACACTACTACGTTCACTCTGCTGTACACTACTGCCTTACACAGCTGTACACTACTACGTTCACTCTGCTGTACACTGCTGCCTCACACAGCTATACACTACTGCCTCACACCGCTGTACACTACTGCCTCACACCGCTGTACACTACTCCCTCACATTTTTTCGTGAGAAGAATTTATCATGTCTCGAGCCATTAAATATGATAGCAGGCGTTTACAGTAAAATATCATGCTGAATAAATTACGCTGTGATATATTGTAAATGGATTAAAGAAAGAAATAGAAATCAAGGTCTCAATATTTTACTGGCTGGGCTCGATCTTCACTTTCATTGTTTCTCTCGCTGTCCACAACTTTCCCCTTGGATGAAGTTAACCCTCAACCTTCCTCACGTCAATCTGTGGTTTACACCGAGAATTTCGTCGCTGGCCAATTATTTTTACGGTCAACAATTTGCGTGTTAGAGGTTGTACAATATTCCTCAGGATAAGTTTTCTTTATTACTGTACTATTTCCGGTCGACGCCTTCAAATCACACACACACACACACATTTATCAGTCACTCCCCCTTCACACTATCACTATCCACCTAACCTTATCTCTCATCACTGTCCTTTCTTACACCCACAACTTGTTCTTCCACCTGTCTCCGAAAACTATCCCAGCGCCCCCCCTCCTTCACAGCAAAGTCCCGCCGTTACCACCAAGTATTGTCATCTTGTCTTTCTCCTAAGGATAGTTTTAAAGGATATATATACAGGTCTGTATTTGTATAGATGATAACACGAGGAAACAGTGTCACTCATATTGTGAATATTTCCATGTTGATTAGTTTTACTAATTTTGTTCAATAAGAGTTTATAGAAGTAATGATCCATAAAAGTAAATTTGTAAATTGAATGTCATACAGTATTTAAGCTACTCGTGTGACCACTAACTTGAAAGGGGGAGAAACAATGAACCCGGTACATGTTTTGTGATGTCACGCACCACCAACACGAGGGGACATAGTTACTGTACGTTCAGGCTCGCCAAGTTATTATGCAGAACGAATATAAGGAAATAATTCTTTACACAAAGGCTGGTAGACCTATGGAACAGTCTACCAGCCCAAACTGTGGAATCATGAAGCATACAGAGCTTCAAAATAGCCCGACAAGACTATCAAGAACAGTGGTGGGATGGTACACTGGCCACTGCTGGCCTTCCCTCACCATGGCCACCCCTAGTGGGTGGCCATTAAGTAAATAAACTTGTGTAAAGACAAATGGCTGGAAAAGAAAAGCTCTTCGAATCTATCTCTCTGACGTGACCCGAGATATCGCACGAGAGCAGCGATAACCTCGGGTCTGTTGAGACGCTCAGTCCAACATTCCGGTCAGTAATTCAGATAACTTTTAGTACTGTGAACCCTTGTGGTGTTAACTTAACAAAGACACACCAAGAGTAAGTTACTCGCTTCATACGGTAGTAGAAGATGGTGGTCATTCCCACGGCTCACAGTGACAAGCAAACACATTACATCCTCCCAGTCAGGTAACCAGGATAACGCCCTGTACTTCAAGTCTGCCTAACACAAGACATGATCTTTTCATATACTGACAGTATCAGTGTGAAGATCTGTTGAAGTGTAACGAGGTGTCTGTTGGGTCGTCACGAGGTGTCTAGGGTCGTCACAAGATGTTTTTAAAGGAAATGTCATAAGAGTTAGTTGAGGAAAACAACTAACCAAATCTCTCTCTCTCTCTCTCTCTCTCTCTCTCTCTCTCTCTCTCTCTCTCTCTCTCTCTCTCTCTACTGCTTTTGAAATATAAACAAGGTGACAATAAATCACTACTACAATGTTATCTTTTTCTCCTCTTCAGCTGGTGTAGGCAACTATGACCTTCTCCCTGCTGGTGTAGGCGCCAAAAACCTTCCTTCAGGTGGAGTAGGCAACTAAAACCTTCTCCCCAGCTGGTAGTGGCACCCAAAGCCTTCTCTTAAGTGGTGCAGAGGAGCACAACTTCCCCCAGATTGTGCATAGAGCCACAAAATCCCTTAAGGTTGGTGAAGGAGTCTCAGTTCCCACCCTGCCACTTAAAGACGACCAAAACACCCATTACTTCCCCATCTGTTTGTCACAGAAAACCCATAAACCCATTTCCTTTGGGTCAATGAGTGGAGCCATCATCGTCTAGTGATACACCTGTCGACGTGTGAAGATGGTCAAGATCCAGGTGGTGGCGCTGGTGACGGTGGTGGTGGGGCTGGTGGGCCTCATTATATTGAAGGAACTCACCAGTTTACACAAAAATCACACCTCCATCAACTACGCCCTCTGTCGGGAGGTGAGTACTGTACTATTGTTCTCCGCTACTGTACACTGTAAGGGACGGATGAGGCTTACTGTCTCCATCTATCATTAACTTACTGGCCGTGAACAAAGACTTAATTCTCTAGAAACTTACATACTACTGTATTATGAAGTACTGACGGCGGGATAAATCGTAACAGATATAAAAACACAAGACCATTATGTTAGGTCTTTATTTAATGGAAAAATGTATACGGCGGTGGAACTGGTGTATGTGTAGGTGAGTGTAGAGTGGTATAACAGTGACTGGTGTAGTGGTATAACAGTGACTGGTGTAGAGTGGTATAACAGTGACTGGTGTAGAGTGGTATAACAGTGACTGGTGTAGTGGTATAACAGTGACTGGTGTAGAGTGGTATAACAGTGACTGGTGTAGAGTGGTATAACAATGACTGGTGTAGAGTGGTATAACAGTGACTGGTGTAGAGTGGTATAACAATGACTGGTGTAGAGTGGTATAACAGTGACTGGTGTAGAGTGGTATAACAGTGACTGGTGTAGAGTGGTATAACAGTGACTGGTGTAGAGTGGTATAACAGTGACTGGTGTAGAGTGGTATAACAGTGACTGGTGTAGAGTGGTATAACAGTGACTGGTGTAGAGTCGAGTGAGGGAAGGGTGTGTGTACTCGGCATCACTACACGATAACCAAATAAACACACAAGTGATGTACGATTTATCATTATCATCATCATTATCATTATTATTATCATCATCATTATTATTATCATCATCATCATCATCAAAATCATCACCACCACCACCACCACCACCACAGTCATCCTCGGTATTTTCAATAAAGACATTCCAGGCACATGACAAAATTGTTGGCAGACATTTCTCGTGGGCGGGTGGAGGGGGGGGGGGGGGAGGAAACGTGCTGGCATCCTAATTGTCCTGAATTTTTCTCCATCACCAACACTGCCACCATCATTACCACCACCACTATCACCAACACTGTCACCATCATTACCACCACCATTATCACCAACACTGCCACCATCATTACCACCACCATTATCACCAACACTGCCACCATCATTACCACCACCACTATCACCAACACTGCCACCATCATTACCACCACCACTATCACCAACACTGCCACCATCATTACGTCCACCATTATCACCAACACTGCCACCATCATTACCACCACCACTATCACCAACACTGCCACCATCATTACCACCACCACTATCACCAACACTGCCACCATCATTACCACCACCATTATCACCAACACTGCCACCATCATTACCACCACCACTATCACCAACACTGCCACCATCATTACGTCCACCATTATCACCAACACTGCCACCATCATTACCACCACCACTATCACCAACACTGCCACCATCATTACCACCACCACTATCACCAACACTGCCACCATCATTACGTCCACCATTATCACCAACACTGCCACCATCATTACCACCACCACTATCACCAACACTGCCACCATCATTACCACCACCACTATCACCAACACTGCCACCATCATTACCACCACCACTATCACCAACACTGCCACCATCATTACCACCACCACTATCACCAACACTGCCACCATCATTACCACCACCACTATCACCAACACTGCCACCATCATTACCACCACCACTATCACCAGTTGTGTTCTGACCTCACTAGAGGAAAGGTCACAGCGGCTTAGCTCCCGGGGATAATTGTCAGTAATGGGGCGCCGGTGGTAGAAGCGGTGCCGCTCTTGCCTCGCAAGCAAGATGTCACGGGTTCGATTCCCGCGCAGGCGTAAGTTGTTTGGACACTCTTCCTCGCCCCCTTGGTCCCTGTTCACCTAGCAGTAAAGTAGGTACCTGTTGTAAAGCGATAGGTTGCGAATTCGTATTCAGGGAAAAGTTGTTGGAGCTTCTAACACAATCCGGAGGAGTGGTGACCCGAGGATCACACACCAGACACAGACAAACCCAATAAACGCAGTCTTGTAAAGCCACGGCACTGTCTCCCGCTCCTCACCTCCTGCTCCTTCCTCCGTCCTCTTCCCCGCTCTGACTTTCGCTACCAACAACTTTGGAGCTTCTAAACTTGGAACTTGGCTGTACGCTGATTGGCTGGTAGGCGCGCGGGAGCTCAGTCGTCACTTGTAGGGGACAATGTAACATTTCTACCTCAGATCAAGGCCTGAAGGTCGACAAGCTTTCAAATATTTATGAAAAAGAAAAATTTATCATTTTAAAAATCAAGAGGTGATATTTCCAGGAAAAAAATTATACAGGAAATCCTGGAACTTCAGTCACAGGTAGTGACGCCATCTTAGTGTGGTCGCTGGAGGGTGCCCCGTGTTTCCTGTTAAAAAGGTAGGGAGGATGTTGCTCCGCCATTATTAAACCTTTCATCCTTGACCTATAACTTTGATCTTCGTCCGATCATGACCAATATGTTCGGTGATTGTTCAAAGCTTTGGTCAACAAGCTTTTAAACTGGTACAGATCGTGGAGGATTGGTGAACTAGACAAGAGACAAGTGAAGCCTCACACACCTGTACCTGTACTTGGTCGAGGCTCAGTATGGCGAGTGTCGCGGGAACACCTCTGATATCTGGATACATCCTTGGCTGTCAAGGTTTGGTAAAGAACCAAGTATAACCTAGCCTACAAAAACTGCACCGAGCAAACCGAATCGTCCAATATCTGGCGAAGTAACATAGTGGTGGAGGCCAAACAACACCAGGGTATATACACTGATGTTTTCTGGGATCTTACAGAACTCAGACACCACAATATCTCAGAGTGGTTTAGGATACCATTACCATTGTGGATCCCAACGACGTAAATTCCCAGGATCATAACAAAATCCCAAGAGCAAGTAAGAATTCGATTGTATACTAAGTTTTTAATTTGTTTACGATTTCAAGTTTACAAAATATTTCAACTTTGCAGTGAGTACTATCGACCTGCTCAAAATTGTGATTATTTTTGTTAAAGTTCGGACCAATAATGTCGGCACCAGATGGCAGTAACTTCCAGTGACTTTGGCTCTGTAAAAAAAAAATAGTATCACAATAATATTTTGGACACTAGTTTGGTTATCATTGATGTGTGACTGTAGAAACCTTGATCACTGTAAATGTTAGATCGGAAAATACTGTGTGATCACTGGAGTATGGAGATCACTGGAGTAAGGTGATCACTCGAGTAAGGTGATCACTGGATTAAGATGATCACTGATGATCTGAGGGCCAGACGGCCACACATCCTAGTACTAACCAGACAGACCCAACGTCGCTGGCCGGACAATAAGCGGTGTTTCCAACGTGGTGCCGTAAAGACGAAAATTAACACTATTTATTAGATGAAAATGAAAAACTAAATCATAAAACTACTAAAAGCTTAAATATCTACAGGTGTTTCGGTGTTTATGTACTGTTGACACACAACCGTCAACGAATAATGAATATAGATGAGAAATTACCGTGAGTGCTTAGGCGTGAGTGGTTATGCGTGTGAGGTGGCTTATACAACGGGGCCTGAGGCAGCCTTCGGTCACCTTGAAGTTATTCTTAACAGGAATATTTACTGTTTGTTTATCTATTTCCTCATCCTCTATAGATAACGTGACTGAGGTAGTTAGTAAAGAAGCGCCACTATCTTGTTGAAGTTACAGTGTTCATTTGTGGTGGATATCAACGAAATATGATGCGAGAGGCTCAGATAATGACACAAACGTTGTTGCTCTTTCCAGTATAGTTTTGGGACCAACCTTAAACCAAAATAAATATAACATGCTCAGCAAAGTGGCGCTTTATTCCACAACTAAAATAAAACATAATAGACCATATTCACATAAGTATGGGGTAACCTATAGTTTATATCAAACATATCTCACTATCGGTGCAGTGATGATCATAATGGTAGAATTAAGGAATTAAATGACAATAATTAGTAGTTGCATGTTATAGTTAATATAGAGTAGTTTCATGACATGTGTGACAGTTCATGACAGGGGCCAGGTTCTCATGACAGGTGTGACAGTTCATGACAGGGGCCAGGTTCTCATGACAGGTGTGACAGTTCATGACAGGGGCCAGGTTCTCATGACAGTGGCCAGGTTCTCATGACAGGTGTGACAGATCATGACAGGGGCCAGGTTCTCATGACAGGTGTGACAGTTCATGACAGAAACTCTTGGCATCAAGATCACGTATGTGTGAGGGCCTTCATTACCCAGTGTTAATGCAGGAGAAAATGTAACACCCGACCCACACACTGATCCCGGGAGCAGAGACGAGCGCCCTAACCCTGCTCCATTGTTGGCCTGTGTGTGTGTCAGGCTAAACAGACAAGCCTTAAAAAGCAACTGACGTTTTGCTGACTAAGTATTACACTTTGTTTTTATTCCTATAACTTAATGAAAATAATTCATACATAACAAAATTATTATTTTTTTTCATTTAAGACGTTGTTAACTAACCATCACAAGATAACCACGTCACACCTAAAGCAGGATAGTTTAGGTTGTGTGTATGATGATGGTCGTGATGGTTTAGGAACAGAGACAATGCCAGAAAGGTTAATACTACAGCTAGGAAGGAAGACTCAGGTGACAGTATACAGCTGTCAGTTCAGTTTTTTGTACTGCTGGAAGCTTCTTCACCACGAAGGTCACACACATCTTTGTTTCGTTTATTTTATTTTTTATCATCTGTTCTCTTGAAGCTATAAGTCTGAAAAGCAATTTATGTAAATCGTGACTTTTACTTTACTGTACCTGCCACTTTATTCAGGTAAGCAACATGACGTCATCAATGGCTCGACCAATAAAACGCGAGCATCCACTGTCCCGCCGACCAATCACGACCCGGTCTTAGGTTATGCAAACCTTTACATAAGCGAAACACACAAACGAACGAACGTCCCCGTTGCATATAAGCCTTGTTGAGAGCGAGTGAGGAGTTAAAGTATAGCGAGGCTGTTCTGTGTACCGTGTGGAACAACAAGAGTTCCAGAAGATATTGTGACTATTGAAACGCAGTCTATGTAATATTTCATATGAAAAGTTTTATGTTATTACACACACACACACACAAGCGCGCGCACACACACACACACACACACACACAAACGTTATTTTGCGAATGTAAAAAAATACTTTACTTTCGTTACTTATTTAAAACTGGGATTATTTCGGTTACCATACACAGCGTATATGTACGATAGATTAACGCTGCCCCAATGTGTAATGTCCTGCTGCACACAGTGAAGGTTGATGTATAGACGGTAGGACAATTATGTGAATATACATTAATAATATTTTGAACACAACACAGCTGAACTTAAATTTAACCTAACACTACCCAACCTAGCTTAACCTAACACTACCCAACCGAGCTTAACCTAACACTACCCAACCGAGCTTAACCTAACACTACCCAACCGAGCTTAACCTAACACTACCCAACCGAGCTTAACCTAACACTACCCAACCGAGCTTAACCTAACAAAAAATTTCAGAATTTCAAGAGATTGAAGGCGACAAATGGTGAGCAGCATAAGACATTATGTTAAGTCCAGGAACCTAGCCAAGTCACAGTGTAGAAGGGGTGATAATGAACTCTAGAAGCTGACTGCGACTGTGGCCAAGTCTTAAGGCTTTCTACTATTACGCAAAATCACAGCTAAAGACACCTGTGGGGCCTGTGGGTGAGTCAGATCTGCGACGTAGTTGCGCACACTCAGATCAGGACTAGGCAGAAGCGCTAAATAATAATATTGTTTTTCCTCGGTGTTTACGGGTCCTGCGTTTGAGGACAGACGGTTCGGCACACCACTGACTCACATTGTGTTCTCAGAAGAGTGCATTAGGAACAAATTACCAAAGCTGAAGGTTTACAAGAGTCTCGGCCCTGACATGGTGCATCCCAGAGTGTTAAGTGAGTTGTGCAACGACCTTGTTGAGTCTCTTAACATCCTACTCTGCAGATGCCTGGGTGAGCAAAAGGTCCTCGGTGACTAGGAATGGCTCATGTGAGTCCTATATTCAAACTTTTGTGGAGTGAGAATTGTGAACTCTTGGAAAAATCTACCAGAGAGTGTTGTGACGGCACCGAGTGTGAGCTCTTTCAAGACCAGACTTGACCAACACTGGAGCAGGTTCAGATACATTCTGGAGCCGGTATATTACTTTTTTATACTTTTATCCTCTTCGCCACTGATCGGCTCGTTAGCCGCTTGGGCGCTCGGCCACGTCTCTTTTCCTTTATATTCTTCACCAAAAGGTCGGCTCGCTAGCCGCCTGGGCGATCGGCCACGTCTCTGTATATGCCCAGTACTTGCCGACAGTGTGTAACAGAGACGTAACCGACTGCCCAAGCGGCTAACAAGACGATCAGTGGCGAAGAACATAAAGATGGGGGAGGTGAACTGTTCATTGAACGTATCACTACTTGTTTGTGCATAAAGCTGCCCAAACACGCTTTGTTTAAATTACAAGGTTTGCCATAATATAGCTATTGCTATGTAACAATGGGAAGTACTGTATTGTACTGTACCCATGAGTCATTCCGTTCCCCAAAGGCTGTAATTTGACTCCGCACACATACACACATACAGTACAGCAATTAAAATCATCATATTTTAATGTTCACTTTAAGGAACAATTCTAGGACAATAACAACTTGCCGAGTGTGTAACTATATAGCAAATCTTAATGAAATGATAAATAGCTTTTGAAGAAGTAAATTTTGTATTGGACTACATGAAGAACAATAGTATATTATTGTAACATTGGAGAACAATAGTATGTCACTGTAACAGTGGCGAACATCACAGAAAATGAACTTTCGGTGTGATAAGGTGAGGCAAACTTGAGTATTCCTGATGTATATTGTACTGCATGTGTGATTTTAATATATATTAAAATAACTGTATATCTGATGCGGGTCATTCATCTCCACTGTAGTATAGTGTTCAGCTGCACACCATGTAGTGTTCAGCTGCACACCATGTAGTGTTCAGCTGCACACCATGTAGTGTACAGCTGCACACCATGTAGTGTTCAGGTGCTGACCAAAGTTAGCACACACCGACCTGGGTTGTAGTGGATTTCTCCCCTACAAACGCTGTTTGTCTCTGCGTAGCCGACCCCACGAATTCCCCAGTGTATGCCTCGTGGTCTAGGTCAACCAGCGCCGCCCACTGAGCGGGGGTCAACTACTAAGTCACGCCAACACCCGCTATTTAAGACCTGACCTCGTGGTGACCTCTCTCTTTCTACCTACACCAACCAGCCAGCAACACCTCCTCCTCCTCCTCCTCGCCTGCCTGGCGGCCCTCGCTCCCGCCGGCGAGCATGGCGACCCACAGGCTGGTCCTCCTCTGAGCATCCTCACCAACCAGCTCTCTCTACATCACGCTTGTAACCATGCTGCCTTCCCAGCACCAAGCTGCATTGTACATCCAATACAACATGTATATAGAGAGCACACTGTGAGTTTCCTTTCTCCATCCCATCCTGAGTGTGAACACCAAACTACCATACCCCACAGGGGTTTATGGACTATGAATCTAAGCTTTTGATGTGTGTGTGTTGCTGGAAACTACAGGGGCTACTCACCAACGTGTAACAACGATAATAATATTACGGAGGCAATACAACATCTGCTCTGCAGGTGACACGAGACCTGCAGCTGTCTTGTGATCCTCGAGCGAGCAGAAGACGCTTTCACCAATACAACAAAGACTGATACGTCTTGACAATAACAGATCGGCCCACATAGGCACACAGGGAAACTCGCCTGGGGTTTGTGCTCTCGCATCTCTGCGTGGACCCCAGCTATTAGACAAGCGTAAGATTCACGGAGGAGAAATGTTTTACATGAGTGGAGGCTGGGGCACGACAAGGCTGCATGGAGAGTACACAATTAGGGAAGGATGACATGCAACAGAGAGCCACCAGCAGGAACCAGCACCTCATTTTGGGGGTGGATGTGCGTGTATGGGCTGGGGAAGATCATGCAATTGGACGAAAGATTTACAGTAACAGAATATGATAAAATATTTTTACGTTTTACTTTTATCCTCTTCACCACTGATCGGCTTGTCAGCCGCCCGGGCGATCGGCCACGTCTCTGATTACTTTTCCTTTTCATTTATCTTCTTCACCAAAAGATCGGCTCGCTAGCCGCCCGGGCGATCGGTCACGTCTCTGCCACGCACTGTTGGCAAATACTGGGCATGCACCGGCTCCTGAATGTACCTGAACCCGCTCCAGTGTTGGTCAAGTCTTGTCTTGAAAGAGCTCACACTCGGTGCCGGCACAACACTCTCTGGTAGATTGTTCCAAGAGTTTACAACCCTCACTCCGAAAAAGTTTGCCCTCACGGTTTTCTGGACTTGCGGCTTCTTCAATCTTGAGCTGTGACCCCTTGTGGGGCGAGCGTCCGCCAGCTCCAAGTAAGGACACTCAACTGAGTAGTTCCCCCTGAGATGCTTATACACCTCAACTAGGTCCCCCCTTGCTCGTCTGTAGTATAAGCTAGGCAAGTTCAGGCGCTCCAATCTCTCAGGGTAGCTGAGGTGCCGAAGTGCAGGCACCAGTCTGGTGGCCCTCCTTTGAACATTTTTAACCAACTGACAGTCCCTAGCATATCTCGGGGACCAGATGGGGTGACAGTACTCCAGTTGGGGAAGCAATTCACTCCTGAAGATCGTTACGAGGGACGGACAGTCTAGATATCTGAACGACCTTCTTATATGACCCAATAATTTATTTGCCTGATTGGAGGATGTGCGACTACCAACAGTGCGAGCTTTGGCACTCACTTAACTAAACCTCCTTAGATTTTTTTTAATTTAACAAATTTATTGACAAAGCTTGTAGTACAGTTTGCCTATTCTGAGTAATTCAGTCAGGTCTTGATACTGAGGGTGGTATCACTTCTCACTGCCACGCAGGACAGAGGTTCATACACAAAGAAATACATCATATTCATTAACAGCTATATATGTACAGTATAGAGGTCAGATTCATGTGGGCAATGTCACTGTTCACTGCCATGCAGGACAGAGGCTCGTACACAAAGAAGTAGTGGTGCAAAGTGCACCTGGGCAACACAGTGTTGTAGGGGGGCGGCCCTCAGCTCCATGTTGAGATTTATGCAGTGTTCTTTCTTCCCTTCTGGGAAGGTCCGTGGCTGCGGGCGTCCCGGCACCCCACAATTTTCCCTTCTTGTTTCTCCTCCGCCGCTGCCCGGATTCTCTGTTTTCTCAAGAAATCTTCCAAGGCGTCCCGTCCCGGCGGCCACTTGAGGACGTGTGTGGCTGTTCACTCGGGCAGGATCTTCCTCCTCGCTCTCTCATGACGCGTTTCTGTAAGGCGAAGTTGACGCTATCTGGTCACTGAGCTCCCTGGAGGGTAGTAATGACGCCTGCAAGCCTCTTGACCCCGTGATGACCTCTCCCGGGCTACCTGTGCCCTCTCGAGATGCCCCTTTGCCCCGGCGTGCCCCCAATGTGAGGCGGAGGGCCCCAGGGCGACCACTTAGATTGGTGCATAACGGGAGTTTTTTTCATATGAGTAATATAGTTACGGACTGGCTCTCCCATCACCCTGAAATAGAGTTGATTGATTGGCCAAGTAGAGGGCGTGACTTAAATATTCTAAAGGTAGTGTTTTATGTTGCTGCAAGGGTCATTAATTAACACTAATTACTCAATATTTTAAATTATGAACCCAGATCGTCCATCAGCATGTTAAAGAGAACCTACCTGTACAAGGGTAGCTTATTAGTAATAAGCTACCCTTGTACAGTACAAAACTAAACAAACAAGGCATCTGAAATACTCTGTAACATTCAATGCCATAATATCCTGACCACTGGAGTTAGTTATACACACCCTTTGTGACCTCTACTCTGTAATCCTTTTGTGCTACCGCTCACAGGACTAGTATGGGGTGCACAATAAACTAACCATTGAGTGGCAAGATTAAAAATTAAGCACACACACACACACACACACACACACACACACACACACACACGCACACTTCGTCTTAACTATCGCTTCGGTTGTTATACTTCAGTTCATCATTCATTATTTACGGTTGGTTAAAATTGTACTAAGAAACATTTCATATCCACATTATAAATGTATTTTGTCTCATGCTGGGAAGAGATGTCATTGTTTTCTTTAATAAATTCACGATACAATTTATCCAATCAAGTGTTACATTACTTGACAAAAGAGGTTAGATAACTGTTCGATAGTCTTGACATTTGTACAGTACAAAAGACAGAGTGGAGGGAGTGTGTCGATGGCTGGGATTATCGTCAGTAATATCCTAATCCTCCAAGTTGTACAGAGTGATCCTACACCTGGTGTACCAACCATAGTTATCTGGGAGGCGGGACATCCTAAAGCTCCGAGAACGGCACAGCAAGGAAACACTTATGTGGTCCACTGACATGACGGAGGGTCACTTATGTGGTCCACTGACATGACGGAGGGTCACTTATGTGGTCCACTGACATGACGGAGGGTCACTTATGTGGTCCACTGACATGACGGAGGGTCACTTATGTGGTCCACTGACATGACGGAGGGTCACTTATGTGGTCCACTGACATGACGGAGGGTCACTTATGTGGTCCACTGACATGACGAAGGGTCACTTATGTGGTCCACTGACATGACGGAGGGTCACTTATGTGGTCCACTGACATGGCGAAGGGTCACTTATGTGGTCCACTGACATGACGGAGGGTCACTTATGTGGTCCACTGACATGACGGAGGGTCACTTATGTGGTCCACTGACATGACGGAGGGTCACTTATGTGGTCCACTGACATGACGGAGGGTCACTTATGTGGTCCACTGACATGACGGAGGGTCACTTATGTGGTCCACTGACATGACGGAGGGTCACTTATGTGGTCCACTGACATGACGAAGGGTCACTTATGTGGTCCACTGACATGACGGAGGGTCACTTATGTGGTCCACTGACATGACGAAGGGTCACTTATGTGGTCCACTGACATGATGGAGGGTCACTTATGTGGTCCACTAACATGACGGAGGGTCACTTATGTGGTCCACTAACATGATGAAGGGTCACTTATGTGGTCCACTGACATAATGGAGGGTCACTTATGTGGTCCACTAACATGACGGAGGGTCACTTATGTGGTCCACTGACATGAAGGGGGGTCACTTATGTGGTCCACTAACATGATGGAGGGTCACTTATGTGGTCCACTGACATGACGGAGGGTCACTTATGTGGTCCACTAACATGACGGAGGGTCACTTATGTGGTCCACTGACATGAAGGGGGGTCACTTATGTGGTCCACTGACATGACGGAGGATCACTTATGTGGTCCACTAACATGACGGAGAGTCACTTATGTGGTCCACTGACATGACGGAGGGTCACTTATGTGGTCCACTGACATGACGGAGAGTCACTTATGTGGTCCACTGACATGATGGGGGGTCACTTATGTGGTCCACTGACATGACGGGGGCGTCATTGTAATAAAATATTGTTAATTAAGGTATTATTGAAATAAAACACCATTAATTAAGGTATTTTTGAAATAAAACACCATTAATTAAAGCATTATTGGTATAAAATACCATTAATTAAGGTATTATTGGTGTAAAACTTCATTAATTAAGGTATTATTGGTGTAAAAACATTAATTAAGGTATTATTGAAATAAAACACCATTAATTAAAGCATTATTGGTATAAAACACCATTAATTAAGGTATTGTTGTTGTAAAACACCATTAATTAAGGTATTGTTGTTGTAAAACACCATTAATTAAGGTATTGTTGTTGTAAAACACCATTAATTAAGGTATTGTTGTTGTAAAACACCATTAATTAAGGTATTGTTGTTGTAAAACACCATTAATTAAGGTATTACTGATGTAATACACCATTACTTAATGTATTATTGGTGTAATACACCATTAATTAAGGTATTATTGAGATAAAACACCATTAATTAAGGTATTAATGATGTAATACACCATTACTTAATGTATTATTGGTGTAATACACCATTAATTAAGGTATTATTGAGATAAAACACCATTAATTAAGGTATTAATGATGTAATACACCATTACTTAACGTAGTATTGGTGTAAACTGTCAACAGTGCTAAAGGCCCTCACTTCTACCCCAGGTGTTCCATTACGGGGTGTTCGATCTGCCTCTTCCCTGTCGAATCAAAATGTCACCTATCGCCAACCTAGAGACCAACGTCAACCTCCCTCGTGTCCAGGTGAGTCACATGACCTTGTAGAGTTGTTAATAGTATACTTTTACATTTTATTTATATTATTTTTGTTTTATCCTCTTTATCACTGATCGGTTCGTTAGCCTCTTGGGCGATCGGTCACGTCTCTGTTACGCACTGTTGGCAAGTACTGGGCAGGCACTGACTCCTGAATGTATCTGAACCTGCTCCAGTGTTGGTCAAGTCTGGTCTTGAAAGAGCTCACATTCGGTTCCGTCACAACACTCTCTGGTAGATTGTTCCAAGGGTTCACAACTTTCACCTCGAAAAAGTTTGCCATCGCATTTTTCTGGACTTGCAGCTTCTTCAACCTTCAGCTGTGACCCCTTGTGGGGCGAGCGTTCACCAGTTCCATGTATGGCCACTCGACCGAGTAGTGCCCTCTGCGATGCTTATGTATCTCAATTAGCCTCCCCCCGCCCCCTTGCTCGTTTGTAGTATAAGCTAGGCAGTTGCAGGCGCTCTAATCTCTTTGGGTAGGGGAGATGCCTTCCTTTGGACATTTTCAATCAACCACTTATCAACTGACAGTCTCCAATATTTCTCGGGGAAGCGCCTCACTCTTGCATATCGTTAGGAGGGTCTAGATATCTAAACAACCTTCTTATAAGACCTACTACTTTCGTTGCCTGATTTACCTTCTTCTCACAATGGCCCGAGAACTTAAGTTCGTTGTGGACTTAAACATTCGGTCTCAATTAATGCAGTCTCTTCGTCCTGTTGGGACTAGTAATATGCCTCCTTACTGCTGGCCAGGTGCATCCTTTTGCACTTCGTGACAATAAATCTTAGCAGCCATTTCCTCGACCATTCTTGAAGCTTATAGAGATCTTTCTGCAGCTCCTCGCAGTGTTTGGTTCTTAATTTCCCTAAATAACTTGGCATCGTCCGCAAACATTTGTATGGAGGAGTGTGTACTTCAGGCATGTCATTTATGAAGCAGACAAACAACAACGGGCCCAATACACTGCCCTGTGGTACTTCGCTAGTCACAGGTACGCATGACGATTTCGCACCATTTATTACCACACACTGTTTGCGGTCATGCAGTAAGTCTCCGATCCACGCTAGGACACTTCCTGGAATCTCGTACCCTTACAGTTTGATTCTCAGCCTTTCATGGGGTACGCTGTCGAAAGCCTTGGAAAATTTAGGTATATATTGTCGAAATTTCCGCCTTGTTCTAAGATTTGAGTCAATACATCTGGTACCTTGAGTAATTGTGCTAAGCAGGATCTTCCCTGCATAAAACCGTGTTGGCCTTCCTTTACAAGGTTGTCTCGTAGCAGATGTTCCATCTTGGCATGTCTTACGATGCTCTCTAGTACTTTGCACACCAAGCTGGGTCAGGCTCATTGGTCTGTAATTATTCGTGTAGTGACGATCGCCCTTTTTGAATATAGAGAACTCATATAAGCCATTTTCCAGTCATCGGGGACCTTTTGCTCCTCCAGGCATTTGCAGAGCAGGATCTTAAGGGACTCCGCAAGCTCGTTAAGCAGTTCTCTAAACACTCTAGGGTAGGCTGAGTCTAGGGTGTACCATATCTGGGCCGGGACTCTGCGAATCTTTTTTTTTCTCTTTCTTTTATCCTCTTCACCACTGATCGGCTCGCTAGCCGCTTGGGCGATCGGCCACGTCACCGATTACTTTTCCTTTTAGCTTTGACAAATTTTGCCAGGTAATTTATTCCGGATTTTTCCAAATCAATTAATATAATTATAAATAATAATTAATGATAGCGAACATTAATGCGAATGATTTATAGTATTAGGTCACTAGTGAGTGTTGCTATGGGCCCTTGTGAGCCTGGCCCCTGGGCCTCGGGTCGGGTATCTTGGGTTTGTCTAAGTGTTAGGTAATTCATGGGGGGGGGGGTGAACCTCTACGCTGTGTACAACGTTTTTATACCCGTGTTGTCTATGTATATTGTAGACCTACATTGCCTATATACATACTTAATCAATGTAAACTTGTATGACAATTTTACTGAATAAATATTTATCTCTCAATCTGTTGTTGTTGTTGTTGGTGATGCTCCAGTGACTTATTTACGCCGGGAGATCAGCCTTAGATCCCTGCGCGGCTGGCTACACTTTCCTCCATATTTGGAGTAAATTTGTATTTGATAAGGTAATTTCTCGTCTATTATTAGGTTATTCAATTTATTAATCTTATTTTGAGTAGGTTGATTGCCAGTATCCCACAGGTAAATACTGTATAACTATGAGACGCTTTGTAATGTTACTATCCTCCCCGGACAGTAGTCACCACTACTGGCAGTAGAGGTTATTGGGTGATTATTTCCCTATAGTGCTGAGCTACGCCGGTGAGTCTCTTAATAACACATTTTTTGTGGGTGTGTGTCTACCACTAACCACCATTTCGTCTGACTGCACAGTAAAATAGAAGGCTAGTACTGTAAATTACTTCTGAGAAGTGCTTTAAGTGGTAGTAGGTACAGTTGTTTATTTTTCCACTGGGATAAGACTAGTGTGTGGGGCCAGTTCTGTTAATGACTACAGGTAATGTACCTTCTTAATGGTAATACTCTAACTATACAATGTTATAAGTCAGACAAGTTATTCCAGTACAGAGTAGATAATGATGGGTGCCCCTCATGATCGAGGCTGATTGGCACTAGTGCAGTGTTGGCATCACCTTATAGGCGGCTGCACAACGGGCATTTTCCTTCAAACATGTTGCCCGCTTTGTAGGCCGCTGGCCTGATGGCCCAGCAAGCACCAGGATTTCTGCCGTTGCGAGAAATGGACGACGGTTTGGCGGGGATCTGTGCTCAAATAAGTATCATATTATTTCAAGTTAAAATTGAAGTAAATCATGATAACAATAATAATTTGAAATATAACACATAAACGGTAACTTACTTCTTTTGATTCATCATTTTAAAACTTCTTCAGTATTACACCTGTATTAAATCATCCATAATTGGGTACGAGTTATCTCATAATTGACACGAGTTGTCCAGCACCCTATTATTAAGACTTTAGGTCAGGTGGGTTTGTATGGAAAGGAGGAAGGTCAGTCGATTGCTGGCTTTCAAGCATTTGGGAGTTGGTTAGTTGCTGTGAAGCTTATGTCACCAGTGACGCACTAACATGGTGTTGCTGTGGTCAATGGCAGCATCTTTATTTACAGGAAAATATCAGAGTACAAAAGTGATATCCATCTACCCAATTTGCTTCACTTTTGTGGTAAGAAATAAGTTTTCATTTACTGTAGTGCCCTGTATAGAGATTTATCATTGGGTAGCTGTATAACCTGGATGCTTGTTCTTAACAATTACCTTGTATAATTTGTTATAGATAAGATGAACCAAGCAAACCTACCTACCTTAGGATGGAAGTGTACTGTACTGTAGTATTGTATTAAGCAATAATGTACTGGAAGACAGTCGTGCACATGAACCAGCACTTGTGTTGTAGATATTGTATATTGTGTGTGTATTCTTGCCTTGTGAAATGACAAAAAAATTTGGGGAAGAAGAAAAAAATTTCAGACTAATATTATTTTTATGTTTGTGTTTTTTTTTCCATCTTCACTGCTGCTCCAGTCGTGCGCTATGATGCTGTTTACATCTGGGATATTTCATTTCCTCCACATGAATGCTGCCATAAACTTAGCAAATACATGTACTGCTACAGTATATGACTTATCTGTTATAAAGTGAACTAACCTATGTACTGTATCTAACTTCCTAACTTATCTTTGGTGGACTAGGTAAGTTTGGTTTGTTCATTTTATCTCCAATAAATCATGTAATGTAGTAGTAGCTGGTAGCCCAAGTTGGATAATTTAAGTGCTGTACTTTTGTTATATCACCTTTGTTTAACCCTGACTTTGATCTACTGTATACACCTCACTCATATCGCCTCTCACTCTACGTCTTGAGGGAATGCAAATTCAGATGCTTTAATCTTTCCTTATATTCAAGGTTCCTCATGCCTGGGATTATTCTTGTTATTCTCCTGTGTATGCATTCTAGGGATTCTATGTCCATTATGTAGTACAGTGACCAAAACTGAACTGCATAATCCAAGTGAGGTCTCACAAGTGCAAGATATAGTTTTGGGATAACCTCACTAGTCTTGTAACTAACACTCCTTTGTATGAACCCAAGTGCACATTGTTGTCTTGGTTTAAGATCCCTACTTATCATTACTCCTAAATCTTTCTCACAGTTGGATCTCTCTCTCACAACATTGTTCATCTGATATCTGGTTTCTCTGTTTACATCTCCTAGACTAAGTACAATACTTTACATTTGTCCACATTACCCGGTAAATTTCATCTGCCATTTTTCAGACCATACCAAAGATTTGTTTAGATATCCCTGTAGCTTTGCCGAGTCCTCGTCAGATTTAATTACACGCCCTATTTTAGTGTCGTCAACACATTTACTTATGTTGCTGTCTACACATATATGTCGTTTAGGTATATAATAAATAGTAATGGTCCAAGTACTGGGCCTTGGGGTAGTCTGCTAGTGATGTCACCCCAATCGTACTGAGTGCCATTAATGTTGATTCTGTTTCCTATCCTGTAACCAAAAGCCCTAATCCAGTTTAGAACATCTAAACTGGATTTAGATGAAGTACTGTAATTGTTAGGTTCATACACAGTGTCCTGGTTGTGTTCTCTCTCTCTCTCTCTCTTTTTTCACTTTTTCTTTGTTCTCTTCTATCACTCTCTTATCTCTCTCACTTTCTCTTTTCTCTCACTCTCTCTTTTCTCCCACTCTCTCTTTTCTCCCACTCTCTCTTTTCTCCCACCCTCTCTTTTCTCCCACCCTCTCTTTTCTCCCACCCTCCCTTTTCTCTCACCCTCTCTTTTCTCCCACCCTCTCTTTTCTCTCACCCTCTCTTTTCTCTCACCCTCTCCTTTCTCTCACTCTCTTCTCCCACTTTCTCTTTGCTCTCTTCTCCCTTTTCTCCCACCCTCTCTTTTCTCCCACCCTCTCTTTTCTCTCACCCTCTCTTTTCTCTCACACTCTTCTCCCACTCTCTCATATCTCTAACTTTCTCTTTGCTCTCTTCTCCCTTATCTCTCACCCTCTCTTGTCTCTCACTTTCTCTTTTCTCTCTCCCTCTGTGTCATAGTGTAAGTAAGGCAGATTAAATATAATAGAATGTTGGGTTTAAAGGGTTTTTCTTTGTTGTGTCTGGGAGTGAAAGTTCATGCTGCTCAGTTTCCTCACTACTGTACTGGCACGGTGTTGCCATCCTAGTGACTAACCTCTTGTGATGTTGCTTAATATTGATTTTTGTTTATCTAATTTTGTTATTGATAAACTACTGCACCTATATAACTGATAAGTTTACCAACCATCAAATTGATTGGTATTGGTTCAATAGTTCTTGAATCAGGAAAATGGCGTCACTGACCCAGAAAGTAGAGTTGGCAACTGTAAGATTCAGTCAGGGCACATTGGTGTTGAGTTAACTTGTGCTGCTTGGCCATGTGGACACACTTTGCATGCATACAAAGAATTTATTTGAAAACATGAGTTGATGTTCTTCTTCATCACATAAACATGAGACAGTGTTGAGTTGCATTACTTCTTGGGTAAAGGAATACTATGATCATTACCCATACTTGTATGACAGACTCCTGTAGTACATATGAGGAACAGTGTCTGTGTAGTGTTAATCATGGAGAGACAAATGGATTCCATATTGCTCTGGTTGAGTGACTGAGACAGTATATGTTTTTTAACAACTATTTTCCTAAAGTTTAAACACGAAGATGACCTTCCTTAAGTATTTAAAGTCAGAGAACAGGAGGAAGGAGAAAGGTGTCAAAGTTTTAAGTTGTACTGAATTTGGGAAACTGATTTTGTGGATCTCATTATTTTGTGTAAGTATTTATAAATAACATTTACAGCCTCCATACACAGTTAGTGATCAGAAGGTTGTGTACGCTACACTACACTACACTATGCTACACTACACTACAATATGCTACACTATCCTACACTACACGATCTCACATGGCAGAAGCATCTCATCATACCTCTGTGCAGTAACTGGGCACATAAACTCCTTGACTTCTCAACCCAGCAACACTCACTGTTTTTTTTTTGTGTGTGTGTTTTTTTACACGGGGATTAGCCCACATCGGGGCTTGGGGGGTGAAAATGTAATAATAATAATAATAATTCATAGTAAATAAAATTTATAATAAAAAATAAAAAATTGAAAATAAAATAATAATGATAATAATAATAATAATATTAAAGAACCATAAAACAAAAAAAAATAAAAAAAAGATCAAGAGTGAGAAACAATATATGTATGTTGTGTTGTCAATAGTAAGAGAAACAACTGAGACCCTGCAATTGTGTGTAAATGAGGCAAAAAGTCAGATCAGTAACCTGGGACTTGGTCACAATTTTCGTGATGCCATATGGCAGCAGGGTCTACCATTAGACAACACATTATGTTTCCAATATCTTCCCAGGCGGTAGAACCTTGGAAATGGAAATTTAGTACAGGATAGTATATATGTATTTTCCTATTCACTAACATATATCTCTTACATTTCATAATACTGTTCTGTACTATAAAGTTCATGACATGATTTTCATTTTTGGCTCTACTAATGTGTACAGGTATGGACTTCTGCCAATGTACACTGCCTTTAAGGGTTAAATATCTTCCATGATAAATCTCATTACTCTTTCTCAGGCAGATGGCTCTATAACAATATTTTTCATAATTTCAGTCGTGTGTCCTTGACACGCATTTTGTGTTTAGTAATGCATCTTCCAGCACGTAACTGCTAATATTCCTTTACTATAATTCTTCCATTTCTCTTCTGCAGGTGTATGGGCAACTAGAATTCCTGAAAATGAACTTGACCGAAGACGATGAGTTGGCCTCCTCTGCCTTGCCCTTCCTTGGAGGTGATGATGGACAGATTTCTGATGTAGCCTTCTCTAACCTCTACCCTGCTGTCATTGAGTGTTTTGTCATCATCCTTTGTGGGTAAGAATATTGTCTTTTATTTCCCAGCATTGGGATAGGAGGTGTAACTTTCAGTATGTGTCACTGCACGGGAACCCAACAACTACTGTACACTGGTGGATGAAGGCAGTGCAAGATGGATGGGCTACTAAGGTGAAGCCCAATAAACTGGGCTATTGGCAGTCCATTGCAACTCTCTCTCCCTCCAGTTGTTGCAGCTATCTGCAAGATGTGTGGCTGTAGCCTGCCTCAATACAAATAAAAAAATTATGTTTCTGTACTGAGATCTATAGTGCAAGAAGGAAGCATTGAGTGGAAATTGTCCCAAAACTCAATAATAAAGCTCTGTGACCAGTACTGTATACAGTACAGTACTATAGTAGGAAACACAGTTTATGGCATAAAGAGAAAATTTGACAATTTACAGTACTCTGGAGTCTCGATAATTCATGAATTATCAAATAGCAAATAATTGTTTAATTGGTTTAAATGGAAATAATTAGTTAGGTTCCAGAAGCCAAGAAATACCCATAAACTGTTCCAAAACTGCTTTAATAAACACTAAGCATCATACATAGAGTATACAGTAACACTTAGGTACTGTAGTTCTATATTGCATAAACAGTTCCTTCTCTGGCTGGTCATCTACAGTAGTTTGTTCGAAATTCAGTGTTGTAGAATCGGTTGACATTAGATCAGAACTTCTTTCACTAAGTTTTAAAATTAAATTACAGTACAATACAGTACCAGTAAATGATAGTGAGTAAGTGTATTTTGAGGAAGCAATCTTATACTACATACAGTATACTGTATTTATCCCAAGGTATCTGGCAGGGCGATGCAATCTCGTATCACAGACAGAGTCTAAGGGTCTCAACACATTTGTTGGCACGTTTTCTCTCCCATCATTGATATTCATGTCAATGGCACAATTAGATTTCAGGTGAGTGAATTGTCAGTGAGTTATAATCACCACCACACTGGTTTTGTTTTATTTAGCTCTGCAATTATCAATATGATATATTTGAAAGTTTAGTTTCATTTGTGAAAATTGTTTAACATTTGAAGAGAAATTTACTGACAGGATATTTTATTGACAATAATATTGGTAACAGTTTAACTTTTGACTTCATATCTGTACAAGCTTGAATAATAATATAAATTTGCTCAACTCACTGTAGAGTACAGTACTGTATCTTTATACAATATTATGTTATGTTTCAGCTCTGTTAACTGGATATTTTTGCTGTCAATCTGCATCTCTAAGACTACTGTGTTCTTCTTGGTGATTCTGGTGACACTGCTGGTGTACAGACCTGTAGATTTTGGGAAAGCTGGGCTGTTTGCCATCTTCTGTACCCAGAGTAATGATTTTGCCCTGGGGTATCCTATCAGTGAGTATAGTACGGTACAGTGCAGTACTGTACGGGGTGTTGTATCTTCATGTTTTTAAATGACACTGTAGGTGTGTCAGATACTGTACTGTATTGGTAAATATTTTGGGTCTCAGGTGCTACCTCCACAAGGCAACCAGCTTAATCATGGAATAAAGTCTCAACTGTATAACAGCACAAAGTTTGAAGTGAAATTGAGGAGAATTGGTATAATTGCCAGTGCCATTATACACCCATAGATTCACTTGGACACATGAGACAGTAACCAGTTGTCCTCGTAGGCATAAACAGATGGTGTAAACTTGATGCTTCCCATAATAGATCCATAAGCTAAATGATCTTAATTTTGTTCTGTGTTGGATAACTACTGAGTGTACTGTACAGTGAGTCTTCAGAGTCTTTTGCTTATACTGTAGTCTTCTCCAGATTTTTTCCAGAATTTATCACAATTCATTTTGGTTGAAGCTCTTTCGTTGTGGGAAAAACAATGAAATATCAGCTTCAGCAAACCTATTATGATATAGCAGAGTGAAAATCCATTCACCTGACCCTTAAATTCACATGACAATGATAGTTAACCTCTTCAGGGTATAATACCAAACTACAAACATTTATCCCTTTGGTATAATACTGTCTGTGTGTGATCTTCCATAAAGCATTATCTTACCTCCTATAACCCCTGTTGGCTCCTCTTTCACAGCCTTGCCTTCCCTGTTGGCTCCTCTTTCACAGCCTTGCCTTCCCTGTTGGCTCCTCTTTCACAGCCTTGCCTTCCCTGTTGGCTCCTCTTTCACAGCCTTGCCTTCCCTGTTGCCTCCTCTTTCACAGCCTTGCCTTATGACTGATATATGATGTTTGTATTTTTGTTACAGTTGCCGCACTGTATGGCAAAACTCACCCAGAGTTTGCCTTATATCTCTACTTGGTTGCCCCTATCTCCCTCGTGCTATTGAACCCCATTGGCTTCATCCTTATGGAGGTGAGAGAACCCTGATCATTCACCCATTACTTGGACTTTATTCAGTTTCCTCGCATGTTTGTTTCTTGAGCACCTTGTCTTCAGGTCACTACTGTATGTGGCTAAGCATCACCCAATGTCACATTAAAAACCTAAACTCAACATTTGTAATTAAATAAAGTGATAAGAAAAGAAATACTTCCAAGAGTCATTAGACATTAGTAATGATGAATTAACCTATAACTTGAATTGACTCGTGACAATAAATGAAGTAGTGTGTGTGTGTGTGTGTGTGTGTGTGTGTGTGTGTGTGTGTGCATGGTGTGTGTGTGTGTGTGTGCATGCGCGTGCGTGGCGTGGTGTGTGTGTGTGTGTGTGTGTGTGTGTGTGTGTGTGTGTGTGTGTGTTATCTGAAGTGGTTTACAGTATTAAGAAATTTGTGTTCTCTTCTTGGTGTACATCAGGTCTGCACATAATATTTCCTACTGAGTGTTATTTCCTGCTCCTTTATGTCCAATGGTAGAGGATCTGACAGCCAGTTAGCTCCATCTAGGTGGTTCAGTGTAGGGTCTTGGCTCATTTTTGTTTAATTTCAGTTATTCCTCAACCTAACTGTTTATATTTCCACTTTTGGCTCCAAACCATTTTTACACTTAAGTCACCCATTGTTAGGGGTTTTATTCCTTTAATTTGGGTTTGTTAGATACCCAATCCACTAGTTAATGTACAGTTTTACTATTAACCATTAAAACAACCAACCCTAAGCTGCATTACTGTTATTTTGGATTAGAAATATTTAATTTGTTGGGAGGTAAATTTTTCACATTTTCAAACAAGTGTTTTCCCTGAATAGTTCACTTATTGGGGTCATACTGATTTAGGAGGCAGAGTGTGACAAGTCCTGTGGGTACATTCATCCATAGCAGAGGTTTATTGTCTTTAGCTTCCATTGATTTAACTTTATTCCACAATCTGTGTATTATGTGTTGCAGCTTCACTCACAGGTTAGGTTAGATAAAGGATTTTATACTCTTGGGTAAGTTTTCTAGAAAGATACATCAATGCTAACATTTCCAGATTGGGAAACGCCAGAACAATAACCAAGATGGTGATGAAGGCTCCGTGTCCAAAGAGAGTGGATGTCGTCTGGTTGTACATATCCTGCGTGATGTTCTCCTCAACCCCATAGTACTTATGACAACTCTAGGCATTGTGGGCAATTTTATCTTCGATCACAAACTTCCCAATATCCTAGAGGGGATTCTAAAGGTTAGATTATGATTAATTTCTCGAGTAGTATGAGACAATTACTCCAGCCTACCTAGAAATTTACATACGGTAGTGTTAGAAAAGCTTAAGTACTTACAGTAAATGTGCAAGTGTTTACCTTGTGGGGATAACCCATTAATGGTCACTCAGCTGTAGCCAGAGTTACCCCCACTGGTAAAAATTTATTTACCACATTTTCTTTTTCTAAAGCCACTTGTTTTGAAGATAGAAGTACAAAGAATTGTGTTTATTATGACATTTTTGTAATAAACTGTTCAGTATACATCTCACATTTGTAGGTGTTCGGTCAAGCCTTCTCTGCAGCCGCTCTCTTCCTTCTGGGTCTGCGGATGGTCGGAAAAGTGCAAACACTGAGAGGTTCAGGTCTTGTTATTCCAGGGATCCTCATTGCTACAAAAACGTGAGTCATTCAGTGGCGCGGTAGTCACTGATCAAACATTGTCTCATCTCACACTCAAAACTCACTCTCCATTTTTACAGTAAAAAATAAAAACTAATTAAATGCTTAATTTCCTTTTAATATCCTGTACTGTTACTACTGTATATATTAATGCAGTAAATGAATATTAAAAGTACAAAAGTAGTACAGTACAGTATGTAGAATTACAAAGAAGGAAACAAATTGACAAGTGGTGGAATAATGCATTAAAATTGCCATCTTCTTATTTAGTGAAGATATTTTCTGTCTTCCATGATTAGATAGTAAAGAATTTTGAGAGAAAATAGTTAATTGGCACTTCAAGAGAGTAATTATATAAATATTGCTTGAAAATTATATTAGAGTAAAAATAATAAGTCTGAAACTAACACCAAGGAATGTTGTGGCATGTGAAGGACCAACCCTTATTTAGAGGAGAACTAGACCATGGCCAGATGTCAAAAGCCAGACAGATATTTTTATGAAGTTTCAGATGACTATTTAATATTTTGTTTCTTCTAAGATTTATATAAAAAGATAAACAATAATACACTGTACTGACTTTTAGCTCCATAGATTATTTTAAGATACACAATAGAATACAGTATGTTTTCTCATTAACTTGCTAACATGAGTATATCTCTTGTAGGCTGTTTCTTCCGCTGACCACTCGTCTGATTGTGGGGCTCCTTCACCCGGGGAATGACGCTAATGAAACGGCAGATTTCAGCAACTATGGTTTCCTCTATGGCACTTTCCCCACAGCTCCAGGTGTCTTTGTGTTTGCTTCCCAGTATAATATTGCTGTTGATCTGGTAAGTTGATCAACCAAATATTGTTTTATGGGGGAATATCTTCAACTTTTACCTAATTTCTTATATAATTGTGTTCTAGTTCACCTTTAAAGTTGCAGCAATTAGTGTACCATCCAACAAGATATTCCGGTTACTTCTTGCTTTACGTATGAAATTCATGGAAATAACGTTTATAGCTTATGGAAAAAAAGGGATGAATTTTGGTCCTAAAACTTCCACTGTGAGGGAGGTGAGAATGTCATGGTGTTGTTTGACGGCAACCCTCTCCCCTCTGGTAGGTTAGGTTAGACCAGAGCTAGTCTCATTTATCTTGCTGCCTGTGTCCCGTGTACAGCTGATGAGGATTTATATTATCTTTTATACCTGTAATTTAATTTTTCATAAAAACTATAATAAAAAGTTGTGTTGGCAGTAAAGGTCTGTGCTTTTTTCAGATTTTTGTTTTATTAATTCTGTGTTCATTAATTCTGCTTTTCTGTTGGTGCACAAAATGTGCCCAGGTAATGTAAGAACAGTGACCTTTGTTAGTATACACCTGGAGGGTTGTATAAGTTACATCACCTCAAATCATTATTGCAGTGAGAAACTCTTTATTAAGAATTTGACATGTTCAGACCACACACTGTTTCCCATATTTCTAAAATCAATAAAAATCTAAAGTCTGTTCATTACTTGGTCCCAAGTATAACACATTTATATTGCACTGTACAGTACTAAAATACAAAGTGTGGAATAGAAGGAATGTACTAAATGACTGTGTGAAGGCTGTAATAAATGGAGAGGTAGTAAAAGAAGCAATGATGGCAGGTATTACTTACATGCAGTTGGAAGTAATGTATAATGATGTAATTTTTACTTTTGCAGATAGCAAGTGCAATGGTTGCATGTACCTTCTTGTCAGCCCCATTAATGTTTGTATCAGCCAAGATGGTCACCTTGGTGAAGATCAATCCTTTGGACTATGTGAAGGAACTGGAATCAATTCTTTTTAATGTCAGCATCATTGGTCTCATATGTACGGTATGTAAAGAGTGTTATTTTAACAGCGTCAGTAAACATAGTTATACTGTATGTGTATGTACTGTACTGTACTCTACTGTACTGTGCAGTACAGTACTGTACTGTACTATACTGTACTGTACTGCACTGTGCAGTACAGTACTGTGCAGTACAGTACTGTACTGTACTTGCTTTATAAAACATCCATTGTAGAACTTTTAAGGAGGACATGATGTGGTGACAGTGTATTCTTGTGTTATATGCTCAAGGCCATGCAGGTGTACGAGATAAAGATGCCGTCTCATTTAGGGGGTAATTGGACATTTAATTGTCACTTGTCACAGCCTTACATGTGAGCTTCACTGCCACCATTCAAAGACTTGCCAACACAGATACAGTACAGTAGTGGAAGAAGTACAAGAATACTCTTAAGACAAGCCCAAAAGAGTGCCACATCAACACTCTTATCTGAGAGACCATCACCTCAACTGTGACCATTAGAGAAGTACATACTGTATATACTGCACAAGAGGTTGTAAAACCCTCAGGGTTGATTGACTACCAGTTCATGCTGAAACGGACAAGTTCCAGTACTGGAAGGATGGATGCTACCACACCTCCTCCCACACTAGATGTAGCCCTCCACACCTGTATCCTCTATGAATGACCCTGCTGATCATGTGTTGGCCTTTTAAGTTACCTTAGAGCTCACCAGCGAAGGTGACCATTAAAAAGTGCTATAATTTTGTCACCTTTGGATTATCATGATATTCAATTTGGAGTGACAGCAAAGAGAAGAAGAGACGTGTGTACTCACATGTGTTTGAATGAGCGCTTATGTGCATGAGTCTGTGTAGGTGTTGCACTTTCAGTAGGATGACATACATAAAATATTTTCAATACTTCATGGTTGTCAGCTTAATCTCACCTTTGAAATGTGAATGACTCAGCATCTGCACAATATTGATTTTTTTTTCTTTTTCAGATATGGGTGTTAACAGTGTTCATATTGAGTCGTAAATGGAGAAAAGTTCCTCACTTCATTACCATGTGTTTGGCTCTGTCTCAAGGTGTAGCTTGTATTGGTGAGTTAAGAGTCTCTGTTTTAAGCAGACAATATATATGAGGAAACTGAATTCTGAAATCCCTTTACTTGGTCGAGCGCTGTAGGCAAGTTACTCGTGTTTTCTACAATACAGTGCTGTACATAGCTCTCATAGTACAGTCTTGTTAGTTGTAAGGGATGTTGGTAGACTGAGGTTACTGTCTCAGTCATACCTCTAGTCTGGGGATATCCATTGGTAGAATATTTATCTCAATAACCAGTGTCAGGATTCAGGGATTAACCAGTCCTTCAAGTGAGAGCCACAGCAGACACCTATGCTAGTTATATGAAGGCCAGGATTCACCAAACTGTCAGAGTTAAAAAACAAACACATGTTTTATTAATTTAAAATTGACAGGTTTATTTGCCAGGCATGTTAAAATTCATAATCTATACAAGTACATTACATGTTTTGCATTTTCTTTTCAGGGGCACTTTTATGGTCTGTGTTAGAGTGTAACCACACCTGGAAGTTGTACCTGCAGTTTATACTCTTCTCCTGGGGAGTATTTTCTTCCCGGCTCTGGACAGCCATCCTGGCCATCACCCTGTTCCTCCTGCGCTGGCGCTCCCTCTGCTTTGTTTTGCGACTCCGACCCTTCCTTGCTGTAGTTGGTTGGGGGTGAGACTGTACTGTACTGTAGTAGGGATGGGAATTAATGCTTACAAAGGTGTCTCACCTATGCCTGTATCTGAGGACCTTAATCACACCTTTTTAATTTTTTTTTGTGGATGGACATTCATACGTGCAATATAAGTAATGCTGGAATAGGCAAAAAATTCCTTCTTTTCCTCAATTGCCGCTTTAGTTTAGTCTGAAGTGAGATCATTGGTCGTGTTGTAGTTGTTGCTGGTCATGTGTTAACCATAACATTTTCCTTCTTATCACAGGTTGCCAGCTGTCATGGTCACAGTTCTTATCTTAATGGTGCAGCAAGAAACAGAAGTAGCAGACAAACATGATCCAAATTTTCAGTATGGTTCAGCACAAGCCATTGTTGCCTTGCTGTTACTCTGGTTCAGTCTTATCAGTAAGTCACTTTTATCATTCTAACTTGAGGAGAGAAGTGAGACAAAGATGACTCTTAGACAGTGGCTGTAGCAGTAGTGTTTTGCCATGACTTCTGGGTAATGTTGGGAAAGAAGCACCAGAAGTAGGACCACATGGATTGGGTAATAGAAGTGAAAGAGGAGAACTATTAATTAATTTCTGTAAGGAAGACAAGAAGATAAAGTTAAGAACCTGATAAGAGAGACTGCAAGAGACCTTGCAACAGGAGAGCTGCCATCAATTAATTGTGGCTAACCCACACAAGCGTGGAAAATGATTTGTAAAATGTTGATGATGATTATGTTTGATTGACACATAACCATCATCATTATCGGCACTTAACGACCATTTTCCATGCCTGTGTGAGTGACCTGATGGCTGCAAAAATTTTCAAGAATAGGGGATTGTTGTAATTAATTTCGTTTTCTCTGTCAATTAGTTCATTGCCTTAAATATAGATCAAGGTTCTACAGTCATAAGTTGTTGAAACATATTTAAACCTTGTCCTACAGACATAAACCTTTCTAATAAATTAACACCATGTACTGTATGACTTTATATACTGTATGTGCAGTATATATATACAGTATATATTATACCTGTATATACAGTATACTATATATATTTTTTTGTTAACAGCAACTGTGGTGTGTCTCATCTTCCACCAACGACATGAGCGGCGCTATGCACAATATGAGTCCTTACTCAACCCCGATGATCCCGATGATCCAAGGTCTCATTCTCCTAGAGGGTCTCCTAGAGGGTCTCCGCGCTCATCTACTGTAGATGCTCCAAGATTAAGTGAGTTAATTTGTCATACACTCCCAGATCTCACACAATTTTCCTTCATCTTGTGTTGCATTACATCTATAGAGGCTGTTGTTTCTTGTCTTGTATCTCTTTGTTATTAATACATGCCAAGGCAATACAGATACTTCTCATTAATTATCATCTTGTAGTAAAAGCAAGTGGTAATTGCTTGAGTGTTGATCAGGCCACTGTACTGTACAGTATACTGTATATTCTTTTCACTATACATATGAAATCCAGCTTGATATTGGGGGACTGATATATACAAGGTATATATATTTACAACATAGTTGGGTGCAGGGGGCCCCCAAATTCGCAGGGGATGGGTTTTCAAAATGGCCGTGAATCGCCAAATCTGCAAATAACATTTGCTGACGGGGGGGTATATTCCCTTTACTGTACATGTGTGTGTGTTGTGTGTGTAGATACACACACACACACACATATTTACAATACAGGTAAAGGAAATTACTGTCTAGAACAAATGACTCCCTATCCCAGCTGCAAAAATGCCGGCAACTTTAAAACTATCCAAGAGACATTCTTGGGTACATCCAGAGTGTCATCCGTGAATAATAGAGAACATCGAAATAAAAATCCGTGAATTTGGGGGGGCCCCTGTACCTTAAAGGGCTTCCTATTAACTGAGCAAAGAGCTACAGTGGTAGTGGTTGTATATATATATATATATATATATTTATGTATATATATATATATATATATATGCTGATAACCACCAGGAAAGAAGAAAACACGAAGTTCCCAAGCGCTTTCGTGTAATTCACATCTTCAGGGGTGAGTACAGACTAGATAGAGTAATGCAGAACAAGATGAATATATACAGAGGAGGGTGAGACCAGGTCCACAATGGTCAGGTAATGACCCTACTAATCTTTAAATGGCACACAACGGTTGGTGGTTGGGTCAGATGGGACAGTGACCCGCCCTCTCACCTGATCACAAATCTTCTTAATTACAAAGTTGTCCAGCTTGTACATACCGTTACTCAAATTCATGTTGAATGCTTCGGTATGTTTAATAAGACTAGATTCTATGATGTTCCTACTATCAATTGAATTACATGGTAATATTGAGGAGGCATTATCCCAGTCAATGCAATGCTTGTTATCCCTCAAATGAACAAACAGAGCATTGGATTCCTGGCCTGTCCTGACACTGTATTTGTGTTGTTTAATTCTAGTTACAAGATCTTTACCTGTCTGGCCTAAGTAAAACATATTACATTCCTTGCAAGGAACTTTATAAATGCAACCAATTGTGTTGTTGGGGGAATTCTTTGAAAAGAAACTATTAAGTAATATTTTACCACCCTCAGCAGTCTGGTTTAGATATGTTGATGATGTATTATGTCTCTGGCCATGTAATGAGGACCTAAAAGTTTTCCTACCACAACTTAACAACTTAGCCCCCTCGATCAAATTCACTGTGGAATTAGAGCAAGACTGTAAATTGCCATTCCTAGACTGTCTGATACACAGAATAGGTAACACTTTTAAGTTCAGTATTTATAGAAAACCAACCAATGTGTGTTCATACATTCATTATTATTCTGCCCACCATAATAAAGTCAAACAGTCAGTATTTACAACAATGTTTTTACGTGCCTTGAGAATTTGCAGTCCGGAATTCATCGATGAGGAATACAAATATATATATAATATTGGCTCAAACCTTAAATACCCTAGATCTTTCATAGATAAATGCTTAAACATTACTAAGAAAACTTTTTATAGAACTGATCCCAAGCCCACCCATGACCATAAAAATATCTTAATATTACCATTTCACAAAAATTTCTCACACATTCCGGCACAGCTAAAATCTTGGAACGTCAATGTGGCATTTAAAAACTCATGCACTGTTAAACAAATGTTAATCAAGAACTCCCCCAACAACACAATTGGTTGCATTTATAAAGTTCCTTGCAAGGAATGTAATATGTTTTACTTAGGCCAGACAGGTAAAGATCTTGTAACTAGAATTAAACAACACAAATACAGTGTCAGGACAGGCCAGGAATCCAATGCTCTGTTTGTTCATTTGAGGGATAACAAGCATTGCATTGACTGGGATAATGCCTCCTCAATATTACCATGTAATTCAATTGATAGTAGGAACATCATAGAATCTAGTCTTATTAAACATACCGAAGCATTCAACATGAATTTGAGTAACGGTATGTACAAGCTGGACAACTTTGTAATTAAGAAGATTTGTGATCAGGTGAGAGGGCGGGTCACTGTCCCATCTGACCCAACCACCAACCGTTGTGTGCCATTTAAAGATTAGTAGGGTCATTACCTGACCATTGTGGACCTGGTCTCACCCTCCTCTGTATATATTCATCTTGTTCTGCATTACTCTATCTAGTCTGTACTCACCCCTGAAGATGTGAATTACACGAAAGCGCTTGGGAACTTCGTGTTTTCTTCTTTCCTGGTGGTTATCAGCATATACCTAGATCACGCGCACCTACAGTGATTTACTTGCATATATATATATATATATATATATATATATATATATATATATATATATATATATATATATATATATATATATATATATATATATATATATTATATTATAATTATTATTTTTTGTACTTACTGTACAGTATTTAGGAGTGCCAAACCTGATTAAAGTAATTAGTTTTTACTAGAATGTTATTAGTCAGTGGAGTTGTGATAGGTTAAGTGAGTATAATTAAGTTGTTTCCACTTGTGTTATAGATTGCAATGGGTCGTTAAGCAGCTCCTCTATTGATGCTGAGGACAGGACAAGAGATCCAGAGACTGGCATTGATGACAATGTTTCTTCTGACAGTGAAAGGTGAGTTTGTACTGATATATCATCATCACTACTGTTTTACGGCCCTTTTCTGCATGATCGTGTGATGGCAAGGTGTCTTGGTTGATATCAGGCAAATCTAAAGCAAGTTTTACAGCTGGATGCCCTTTTCTTTTGTCAAGCCAATTTAATCGCGTGGGAACTGGGCATTAGTATCTGTATGGCTTTCAAGTGCCCTCTGAGCTGGCAACTCCTTGAGTATTACCTGCATATCCTGGATTGAATTATCTTCGTTTTTTAGTCTTCTTTTTTCTTTTCTTTTTTTTTTTACTGCATTAATCCAATTTTCTTATCTTGTTCTGAAGTTTGGAATTACAATATTCTAAAATGTGAAAGGGAAGTGATTGAAATATGTCTCCTCTAATATTCTAATTCACTTTCTCTCTCTCAGGTTTGTGTGTGTGTGTGTGTGTGTGTGTGCGTGTGCGTGCGTGCGTGCGTGCGTGCGTGCGTGCGAACTATTTAGGGTAAGTAAATTCAAGAGGTGTATGTACTGTAATAATATGGAATCCTCACTAACAGACAGAGTAACATTTACTTAAGCTCAGGCATGCTACTGCCTGATATTTTCTTAATATTTAATTCCATAGATTTATTTTTACAGATTCTTTATCTTCTCTGACTATTAGTTTAATCAGTAGAACTGTGTAGTTGAGGTTAGCACAATGTGTAACTCATATTTGTCTTGTATTACAGCTTATTCAGCCCACACGATGAACTCAGTAGGGGGAGTCGCTGTCGCCCCGAGTCACTCCAGAGAGATGATTATTCTGACAATGAACCGCGTTATATAATAACGTCACAACTGACCGAACCAGAGGAGACTGCCATCTTGCGAGATCGGGACGATGAGTTTCAGATGATGAGACACGTTGTGCTACTACTCTTCCTGTGTGGGTCCATGATTGTGGTAAGTCATCACAACTCTTAAAGTGGAGATCTCTTTGATGACAGTTCCACTCATCACCAATGTTCTTTAAGTAAACTGCAACAGGTTAGTGGAAACAAGCACTTGATGCAGTCACCAAACACACGGACTCATCTCATTTCTTAATGCTCTCGTGACTCCCTCCCCATTGTGTGTGTACAGCACTGTTTGTGTTTGTGTTTCATCCTATTTATTAAAGCCAAAAATATTTAATGGTTTTATAATTTGTTATTCTACCATATTTTTTTTCACAACCATCCAATACATTAGTAAATGAAAGTATAATTCATGTTATCTTACAGGGATTTGCCTTATGCATGTGGACTCTGGTAACAGAGGAGGTGAATGGTGTGTATGTAGAGCTGGTATTCCTGGACATTGTCCTCAACTTTGGCCAAGGATTCTTCACTGCAGCCATCTTTGGGCTCGACTCAAAGCTCATTGTCATACCTTTGTTGAGATGGTGAGTAGAGCAAGTGATGGACTACTGAACTTAAAGAGTATCATGAATAATTCTACATACTGCACTGTGCTGCACTGTACTGTACTGTACTGTACTGTACTGTACTGTGCTGCACTGTACTGTTCTGTACTGTACTGTACTGTACTGTACTGTACTGTACTGTGCTGTACTGTACTGTACTGTACTGTACTGTACTGTACTAGGGATACAATGCGCTAATGCCTGGATATTTTGGCCAATTAATAAGTTAAATAAACATTTTAACATAGAAAGAACTTTGAAATTAAAAATCATACTGTATATGTCCATTGACTAATGTAAAGAGTGCCAAAGCAATTTGTGTATTGATGCAGGTTTTTTGTACAGTACAATACAGTACAGTACAGTACTGTACTGTACAATACAGTACAGTACAGTACCAGTGCAGTACAGTACTGTACTGTACTGTACTGTACTGTACAGTACAGTACAATACAGTACAGTACAATACAGTAGAGTACAGTACTGTACTGTACAATACAGTACAGTACAGTACAGTACTGTACTGTACAATACAGTACAGTACAGTACCAGTGCAGTACAGTACAGTACAATACAGTACAGTACCAGTGCAGTACAGTACAGTACAGTACAGTACCAGTGCAGTACAGTACAGTACAGTACAATACAGTACAGTACAGTACCAGTGCAGTACAGTACAGTACAGTACCAGTGCAGTACCAGTACAGTACAGTACCAGTACAGTACAGTACCAGTACAGTACAGTACAATACAGTACAGTACTGTACTGTACTGTACAATACAGTACAGTACAGTACCAGTGCAGTACAGTACAATACAGTACCAGTGCAGTATAGTACAGCACCAATACAGTACAGTTCAGTACCAGTGCAGTACAGTACAATGCAGTACAGTACAGTACCAGTACAGTACCAGTGCAGTACAGTACAGTACAGTACAGTACAGTACCAATGCAGTACAGTACAATGCAGTACAGTACAGTACCAATGCAGTACAGTACAATGCAGTACAGTACAGTACAGTACCAGTACAGTACCAATGCAGTACAGTACAGCACCAATACAGTACAAATCAGTACCAGTACAGTACAGTACAAGTGCAGTACAATACAGTACCAGTACAGTACAAGTGCAGTACAGTACAGTACCAGCACAGTACAGTACCAGTACAGTACAGTGCAGTACAGTACAGTACAGTACCAGTGCAGTACAGTACAGTACAGTACCAGTGTAGTACAGTACAGTACCAATACAGTGCAGTACCAGTACAGTACAGTACCACTGCAGTACAGTACAGTACAATACAGTGCAGTACCAGTACAGTACAGTACCACTGCAGTACAGTACTGTACAGTACCAGTGCAGTACAGTACAGTACAGTACAGTACCAATGCAGTACAGTACCAGTACAGTACAGTACCAGTGCAGTACAGTACATTACCAGTACAGTACAGTACCAGTGCAGTACAGTACAGTACAGTACCAGTGCAGTACAGTACATTACCAGTACAGTACAGTACCAGTGCAGTACAGTACAGTACAGTACAGTACATTACCAGTACAGTACAGTACCAGTGCAGTACAGTACAGTACATTACCAGTACAGTACATTACCAGTACAGTACAGTACATTACCAGTACAGTACAGTACCAGTGCAGTACAGTACAGTACAGTACATTACCAGTACAGTACAGTACCAGTGCAGTACAGTACAGTACAGTACAGTACAGTACAGTACTATAATTTGTGTATGTCTGCATGTTGAGCAGGGAGGCATCAGTTGGGACATATCAAACATATCATGAAACTTTGTACAGCAGTTCACTAATATATTGATTAATTTGAAAAATTTTTCATCTATTAAATGTATCTTATGTTTCATCCAGGTGGAGACAAATGTGTAATGGTGCAGCTGCAGTTAAACTTCCCTTGTGGGATGAACTTGACCCCAAGACCCGACAGACGTGCGAGCAGTTCTCAAACTATCACATGGACAAATGTATGAAGGACATTGTCAGAGATAGAAGGTGAGCAATAAGTGTTGTGTAAATCACCATCACTATTTACACCAAATTTTTTCAGATTACTTAATTGCAGCTCTTCATTCTGTACAGTCTCTTGATGCCTCTCTCGTCTGGTTCATATCTTTGAGGTTACTTATTACAACCTCTCCTTGTGTCATTCTTGGATTACCTCTGGCTCAGCATCAGCTTCTTTGGTTGTTTGAGTCTGGGAAGATGACATCAAGCTTACTCCTCACAGTTTACCTTGAGTAGTATGTAGGTACTTTACTGAGTCTTCATATCAAAATGACTAATAACATAGTTCATAGTTCAGGTGGTTGTGGTGGCAGTACTGAATCTAAAAAAACAAGAAAGCTGTAACACTAACAACTTAACTAAAAATTCCAGCCAGCTACACCACAGTCCACCTGCACCATCACCTTACATGTCAAGTACTCCAATTTATCATTTAAGCTTACTGTTACATGTCCCAGTAACTCAGTACAGTAGTTTTTTGTTTTTGTTTGTAAGGAACTTATCTCAGTTTTTATAATGGGAATCTATGGGAAAATAAGACTTTACTTACAAAAGGTATATTTTCAGGAATGGAATCCTTTCATACATTGGGGTCTGCCTGTATGTTATTTTTATTTAATTTTCCCCTCTCAAGTGGACACTGAGCGACACACCTCCACAACTCATATCAAAAGTATTGACCAAAGAACAGTATCCAAAGTATTTTATGGAAGTTGTATACTGTATAGGTAAATGTATATTTTTGTTTTCTTGTTTGTGTTTTAGATGGAGACTTAAGAACTTGTCTGCTGTGTTTGGAGGGAAGGAGCTTGTTGACTGGCTATTGTTGGTGGGTCTTGCACGGGACCGAACTGACGCAGTCAAGTATGGGAGGCAGCTTCTTCAGGGTGGCATCATCCGCCACATTAAGAACCTTCACCACTTTCATGATCAGCCCTTCTTTTATACATTTAAATTTAGTGAAGGTAACACACATTGATCAACACAACACTCCAGGCAGCTTATAAAACAAAATCCATTCAAATTAATTTTTCAAAATACATTATGAACAAGTAATTCATCGCTAGGTTAGTTAAAACAAAGACGTGACATTTCAAGTTGTAGCTTCCGGGGAACTTTAGTGTGGCGGTGTGCCAAACTGTATAATATGACTTGTTGGTTGTGAAGAAGCACAAGTATCAAATTTATATTTTTTTAAGGGGTTAATATTATTTGAGGTGAGGGGTGGGCATTGAGGAAAATTAACCAAATATACCTTAAGTGTGAAATATACCATAAGTGTGTGTTATAGCAAACATGTACAGAAATATTTTTTGTGCAGAGATCCATTTTAAATGCCTTTATCACTAGTAATAGAGGAATATTAGTTTCATATTTTATATTGATATTGTGATCTGATTTGTATGTAGTGATATACAGTATAATCAATGTAATTGGTAAGACTTGTTCATTCTCTCCCTGCACTGGCTGTGTTAAAGGCACACACACAGAGGATTATTGAATGTACTAATGATAAAGAAAGTCTTAAATGTCAAAGTTTATTTAAATCTTTGACTCAAGTTTTGTAACCTGATGAAAATATATCTTAGGTAACATTGGCTCACCCTAACATAGGTTTAATCCAAACGGATTTGATGATTTTATGTATGTATTTACATAGGAATCTCAAAGTCATTCTTACATCTATGTGTATTTTGAGTCTGTGTACAAATGGCTACAAAGATTTTGCATGCATCAATATTTTTTAATTCTAATTATTATTATTTTTCTTGCACATATATTTTTTTTATTGTAATTACTAATGTTTTTATGCCTCACCATAGAATATGAGGAGACATAAAAGGTGACCCGGTTCATCTGTCAACACAAATTGTTATTTATCTTCAGTAACTTGGTGAAGCCTTACAATATCAAAATGACATTTACTCTACAACTTCATGTTATGAATATCTAAATCAAGTTCAGTGATTGGCAGTTTCCATTTTCTTTACCAGAGTTATGTTCCGTGTTGTAGTTTACCAGAGTTATGTTCCGTGTTGTAGTTTACCAGAGTTATGTTCCGTGTTGTAGTTTACCAGAGTTATGTTCCGTGTTGTAGTTTACCAGAGTTATGTTCCGTGTTGTAGTTTACCAGAGTTATGTTCCGTGTTGTAGTTTACCAGAGTTATGTTCCGTGTTGTAGTTTACCAGAGTTATGTTCCGTGTTGTAGTTTACCAGAGTTATACACTCATCACCTTTTGTGATTATATAAAAACAAAATCTCTTTCCTCTACATAAGAACAAAACGTAAGGCTCTGAGGTGAGCACATATTGTATCTGTGTTTATGCCATACCTATCCCCTACCTGGAGGGCATATTGTTGTTACAAGTATTCCTTAATGTTGTATTAATGAGGTCGGGTGTGTGCGCTTAGCTCGGGAACTGCTCTGCTTCCCACGAACATCTCAAATACTTCTTTTCATTTTTCTTATTCTATAGTTTTATATTGTATTTTGTTTATTTTAAGTCACATTAGAGCATTAAAGTGATATTCATATTATATTATCTTTATTTCCAAGGCAAATTCAAGCAAAGACTGCGGCAGTCAGAGCTTGCCGCAAATTATTAATATTTGACCGTGAAATATAACAAGAGTTGGTAATAGAGGCACCCGCAAGTTTAAGAATGTGAATTTGTATTTCACTAATTATCGAGACTCAGCTGTACTGTACACAGAAACCACAAATGAAGTAATGGGAACAAGCATAACTCTGATAGTTAATTGCACCAAATTGAACTTGATTTAGATTAATGAAAATATTTTTACATAACATGAATTAGTCTTGGCAGTCAAAAGATAATGAATGGAAACCAAAACTGACAGATGCCGGATGGACACAGATGGCCAGTGTGATAATACATTACCCCACCACAATTACTTGGCAAGATATAATAAGGTACTGTAGGTAAGAAGGAATCTTTTAGCTGCTATCTTAGGGTTGGAGCTGGAGTTTTAGGTCATAACTCAGCAGCCTGGGTACATGGTTAGTGCTGTCAAGGAAGTAGAGTAGTGCAGATAGTCCATGATATGTGTACCATGACTGCGCTGCTTTAGCCATCAGGAGGTATAGCAAAGGTGTCTTACAGATGTTGATTAACTGATTTGATAAGTTTATTCATGAGTGTTTCTGTATCATTAAGGACAGACAGACATTATTGATTTAATATATTTCCATATTTAGAAAGTGATTTCATAATATGGGTGCTTAACCGAGAGCTGCTCCCTTTATTGACAGCAAGCTGACCTTCCCTCCGAGTAAAAAGAGTGTATGCAGCAGGTGTGAGGAGTGTCAGGTGGTATAGCAGTGTAACTTTAAAGTGACCCAAACACTTGGTTTTAAAAAATGGTTTATGGCTTGGAGGGTTGCTTTTGGGACACTAATGAGTATGCCCAATGTTTAAAAAATGGCCAAAAGTCTGAAGTGTCAGTAAAAATGTCTACACTTTTATTTAAGTTCTTCCTGCCTTTGATAGGTAGTTTTTTCACATACTGTACTTTTATGTAACTATAAATATACTTGTCAACTGTAAGTTATTGTAAATATACAATAGACCTGTCATCACCAATCTCCATAACCTGCTCTTGTTGTGTAGTGATGACAGGATAGTAACTTAGTAGTGGTACAGTAATAACATACACCACAACTTCATTATTTCACCTCATAAGTTCACCATCACAATTCTCTGTCATTTTTTTTTTAATTGTAGTTCATCCCAGATGTGCTTTTCCATTTATTAAAAAATTATGCTGCAGAAAGAGTGTGGGTGTGCCTCACTGTACAGTGCAGCATACATGTCATAATTTATTATTTTATGACCAGTTCTTCCTCATGCTTTTACCGGGTGCTTCAGTTCCTACCAAAAGCAGAAAAGTAAATACTGCCAATTTGAAAAACATAGACATACTTTATGAACTCTACTTTAAGGAAGGTTGTGGCACTGGTTGTTGTGCTGTTAAAGACTGGTGGCATATTAAAGAGAAAGTTCATCCTCAAGATTATCCATTTATCAAGCCAGAGAAATATTTTTTTGTAAGGACAATCTAGGATGATGAGCTTGAGAAAGTTTTGCTGTCATGGATAACCTAAGTAAGACACCAGGGTGTTCACTTACATATGTGAATAAGCTTGCCAGCTGCATGATAAAACTACTGTATATCTAGCTCATAGACTTTAGAAGGAGTTTCGTGCCTGATGTGTGCGGGTGCTTTCCAGAGTAAAGCTGCTAGTGAAGTAAATGATCATGTGAATACATTTATATACAGTGCATAAGAGAAGGAGGGAAGTGTGTGTTGCCAGCACTCTGGTGTCTTTGGAGATTTCTTTTCATTACACTTTTACTGTATACAGTATTTATTATACAGGTATTGTATTATGTACAATATTCCTTTTGAATTATTTTGTTTTTAATACAGTATACTGTGTGTACTGTACTTGATCAGTTGTCTTTTTTATATAACTACTTAGCTTTTAATGTACTTTTGGCTGTCTGGTTTGGGGCAGATAGCTTGTAACTTGGCTAGGGTTGGGAGGGCAGTGCATAATTTGGCCACAGTTGTGAGTTGGGGTTGTTTGACATTTTCAATTGTTCATTTACTCTGATCACCCAATTAGGGGGAAGTTTGGAAGTGCTTCTGTAATATGTGCATCTGAGTGGCATGCCTCCACCTACAGTTATTATTAATCTTTTGAAATTTGAGTCCATTATCACAGTTTTGGAGATGATGTGAGGAGTTAGTATTTTACTGTAGTAGGCATTCACATCAGCATTATTGGCCAGCTTGCATCCCAAGGATTCAGTGCTTTGTATATTGAACTGTACACGCATACTTATCAAAGGCAGCTTGCTACTACGTATGTTGTAACAGAATGTAGTCACTTTATTCCTTGGATTCGCCTGCAGTGTATCAAAAAGTTTCTTAGTCAATAATTTAAGCAAAAAAATGAGCGTGTGAGTGCCAGGAAATGGGAATAAAAAGCAAAACAGAAGAGTTAACGTAAGTGATAGTTTTCCATATTTTATAGTTAGTCAGCTTTATGACATGGATTATGATTTTTTATATAAATGATAAATGTGAATGAAACTGATAATAGTAACATTCATAACTGAGTTATAAATATTATTGCAGGACTTTACACTGTGCAGAAAGAGTGGATGAATATGAATGTAAGTAAAGGTAAATTGGAGGTGTTTGGTAGAAGGATTAGTGTGTGAGATGTAAGTTGAGGGAGTAAAGTGATGTAAACTTTGGTTGTGTGAGATGTAAGTTGAGGGAGTAAAGTGATGTAAACTTTGGTTGTGTGAGATGTAAGTTGAGGGAGTAAAGTGATGTAAACTTTGGTTGTGTGAGATGTAAGTTGAGGGAGTAAAGTGATGTAAACTTTGGTTGTGTGAGATGTAAGTTGAGGGAGTAAAGTGATGTAAACTTTGGTTGTGTGAGATGTAAGTTGAGGGAGTAAAGTGATGTAAACTTTGGTTGTGTGAGATGTAAGTTGAGGGAGTAAAGTGATGTAAACTTTGGTTGTGTGAGATGTAAGTTGAGGGAGTAAAGTGATGTAAACTTTGGTTGTGTGAGATGTAAGTTGAGGGAGTAAAGTGATGTAAACTTTGGTTGTAGAAAAGATTTTACACAAGATACTTTGTTCTATAGCAGGAGAAAGCTTGTGATGTGTAGAGAAGACATTGAAAAAACTGAAAATATATTAATATACAGAGGTGCTAAGATTAGGTTGTCTGAAAGGTTCACATAAGTTACTGTGATGTACTGTAAGAAGGCTCATCAGTTATGGGTAAAAAGTTGCTGTCATATCATTAAGAACTGAAAATAGAAGACCAAAGTTTATTGGTTGCTTGGAGTATATTTTGTTGTGCAATAAGGGTAACAGATTTTTAATAATTTCACAATATATTCAAGGTCTCTGTTTAAAAATTAATTTAAGTTGTGTGTAATTGTGGAGTCATACTGAAAGTAATACAGTACATATATTCTTATGTAGTGCTTAGTGCTTATCATTAGTCAGTTGTCTCAAGTTGACAATGAAAATGCTCTCAATATATTTATTCAGAATATATTTTTTGTTTTTATTCACAAATTATATATATTTTATTGTCATTAACTGTGTGTGTCTTGAACTCAAATTTTCACGGCCCAAAGTTTGTTGTAAGTGATCTGTGATGATGGTTCCTCTGGATTTCCTCCCTGTGCAATATACAGATGTCACTGTACTGTGGTTTAGTGGCCAATAATGAGAATGTTGCAACATTTTGTTCATGAGCTTCAGACTCCATGAACCAGCAGTTAGCTTGATTAAATCAGTGAGGATTCAGGATCACCGACTAGGATTGACTCTGATTCACTTGCTCTCACTTTTCAGTCATAATAGGATTACAGACTGTCAACACAGTCTTTTTGGTAGGCAACATCTGCACACACTTCCATCTCACCAGTATTATGCAAAATATTTCCAAAGTAGATGAATTAAATTTTATATGCTCCTTTATTTGTATCTGTAGATTACTTATCCTAATTCTGATATAAAATGTTATTTCAAAGATCAGTTCTTCATTTTCTGTTGCTTCTCATTACTCAGAAACTACTAAAAAAAAATTATCAAACTTTGCACAAACTTATAGGAATATCCAATAATATTCCACATTGAATACTGTAGTTCTGAAATTTATTAAAAATGGCTAACTTTAGCTCAGTTAACTTTTATCCATTAATATTCTTTAGATAGAATGGGTGCTTAACTTTATAATTGGGACAATAACAAGTGGTCGAGTGCAGTGCTGGCCATATTGTCTCCTTGTAATATACCAAAGACTTACTGTAGTACAGTACTGTATACTGTACAGTGTTCTATATCCACACTTTACCAAATAGGCTGTCAGGCTTGGTCCTGCTGTCAAATTTTTCACTCGCACAAAAATCGCCATAAATTTTAGGGAAGAGGAAGAGGGAGCGACAGGAAAGTGAAGACTGTATGAAGATTCACCTGGTAAATGGAAAACACTTTGATTGTGCTTGGGCATGTATGTATAACATATATTTAGTCAAACGTGCGCTTTATTGTTATGCATATGTTTTTATTATGTATTTTGATTTTATTTATAAAGCAATATGTATCATGCATGTATTCAGTGTAAAGATTAACATATGGTACATGTTATAAGCCTAGTCACTAGTGTGCTATGTGAAGTAAATGTAATACTGTCCACTACAGCATTTACTTATGAAAAGTATTACTGTACTTGTAATTAATGACAAAATATGCTGTAAACATAACATTTTGAAAAGTTAATGTGTAAGATACCTTACTGAGTGGCTTGTTAGGTATATGAGAGTCAATAAACTTAAACCATATTACAGTATAAAGAATTTCCTTTCATGTAACCAACCTCTCATTTAATACAAAGTTATTTCTTTAAAGTACATGTACAGCACTACAGTAATAGATCTCTACTGTTTTCATTGAATTTCAACTTAAAAAAGGAAATTCATAAGCACAGAACTGTACAGTACTGTATACTTAACCTGTTAGTTATGAGGCATCTCTCTCTGAAGAATAATATTGTATGGCATTAACCAGACAAAGTGTGTGTGTAGTCCAATGGAACCTTCCCCTACCTACCATAATACTGTACAGTAGACAGTGGAAATTATACAATCTATGACTCAATACAGTATAGGTATTAAGTTACATTATATATTGTATGAAATTTAGAATGTTACATAATAAATAAGCACTGAAAGCTTATCAGAATAAAGCATCATATGCAGCGACCAAATCTTGTGACATTGGCGCACATGAACTAGTACTGTATTACACAATATACTACAGTGATCATTATTACTACACTACAGCTTTTACACTAAAACCCTCCAATACAGACTTAATTCAGCCAAGGAATAATCTATGAAACACTTGATGCAAGATACTTATACTTACCATACACACTTACACTTACCATACACACTTACACTTACCATACACACTTATACTTACCAGACACACTTACATTTACCATACACACTTATACTCTACTTACCATACACACTTATACAGTACATACCATACACTAATAGTACCATACACACTTATACTTACCATACTTAAACTTACCATACACACTTCAACATATACACTTAGTAGGCAGCTATCAAACAGGGAGGTACTACCGCCTGGGAAGATATTGGAAGCATAATGTGTTGTCTAATGGTAGACCCTGCTGCCATATGTGACCAAGTCCCAGGTTACTGATCTGACTTTCTGCCTCATTTACACATAATTGCAGGGTCTCAATTGTTTCTCTTACTACTGACAACACAACATACATATATTCTTTCTCACTTTCGATTTTCTTTTTTCGTTTTTGTATTTATTATTATTATCATTATTATTTTATTTTTATTTATTTATTTTTTAGTATAATTTTTTCTTAACTGAATTATTATTATTATTATTATTATTATATCATTAGTGTTATTATTATTATTATTATTATTATCATTAATATTATCATTATTATTATTATTATTATTATTATTATTATTATTATATTATTATTATTATTATTATTATTATTATTATTATTATTATTATTATTATTATTATTACATTTTTGCCCCCCAGGCCCCGATGTGGGTCAGTGACCTGTGCCCGGGTGGGCTAATCCCTGTAAAAAAGAAAAAAAATGAGTACATTACTGCAGCCCGTCTGATCCCCGAAATGGAAAGAGTAGGGGTCAAAATCCTGCCCCACTGTGGTGCCGCCGGGTGTAACAGACGGAACACCTTCCAACACGTTTTATATTTTCAATTTGCATCTGCCTGGTGTGGACCGTGTGGCTGCTAGCAATATGACTTACTTCCTTGCTGCTATTCAGTTTATAAATGATAGACAAAAAGAAAATTGATGAATACATATCATTTTGTTGAATTTTGCATAGTAATAATACCATTGGGATGTTCTCACCAAATCCAAATTCGTCTATATGAAAAAGGAATATAATTAAAAATTTCCTTGGAGAGCAAGACAGCCCTTGGGAGGGCAAGCCAGGTCTCTGGGGGGTGGGGGTCATGCCAGGTCCTGGGGGGAGCAAGCCAGGTCTCTGGGGGGTGGGGGTCATGCCAGGTCTGGGGGGAGCAAGCCAGGTCTCTGGGGGGTGGGGGTCATGCCAGGTCTGGGGGGAGCAAGCCAGGTCTCTGGGGGGTGGGGGTCATGCCAGGTCTCTGGGGGGTGGGGGTCATGCCAGGTCTCTGGGGGGTGGGGGTCATGCCAGGTCTCTGGGGGGTGGGGGTCATGCCAGGTCTCTGGGGGGTGGGGGTCATGCCAGGTCTCTGGGGGGTAGGGGTCATGCCAGGTCTCTGGGGGGTGGGGGTCATGCCAGGTCTGGGGGGAGCAAGCCAGGTCTCTGGGGGGTGGGGGTCATGCCAGGTCTGGGGGGAGCAAGCCAGGTCTCTGGGGGGTGGGGGTCATGCCAGGTCTGGGGGAGCAAGCCAGGTCTCTGGGGGGTGGGGGTCATGCCAGGTCTGGGGGAGCAAGCCAGGTCTCTGGGGGGTGGGGGTCATGCCAGGTCTTGGGGGAGTGCCGCCGCCCCCCCCCCCCCCCCCCCCGTCAGTCTGGTGGCACTCCTTTTGACATCTTCAATCAACTGGCAGTCTGTTTACAACATTTATTATTAATGTAATGCTGCTGTCTAAGCTTTTTTATTGCAATTGATTGGGAGGTGTTAACATGATGGTAGAGCAGTGACGGCCCCTCATCACCGACCCTTCTTCAATGGGTGGTCAGGGTTCAGTGATGCCTTCCGGGACACCGCAAGTTTTTCGGGTTTCTCTAATTTCTTCCTGTTCTTTCTATTATAATTTCTAATTTCTAATGGGTTAGTCAACTAGAGTAAATAATATTTTTATTGCGCACTTGTTGTCGTTATAATGTGATTACTGCGCTTCAACAAGGAAGGTCTTTTAAGAGCGTAGCATGGTTAGCAATACACCAGTCCAACAGTGATAACAGATTTTGAGATATAAGACTCTCTGTGTACTCGCTTAAGGACTTTAGCTCTTGAAGTACAGTAATAACATTATAACGTCAAGAAAATGCTAATTAAAAAGAATAGATTATATCATAAATATAATCGTGTGCACCTGACATGTGGATTGTACTTTCAATATTTCACAAACGTATAGCTCTCTGTATTGTGTCCGTGTAGGCATTTTTGTCTTTGAAAAATAAAAAAAATGATAAAGTTATGAGAGTTTTGAGTGTGGCGGGGAGTGGAGGCGGCGCAGAGGGACCACTTGAGGGCCTCCGAGTTGTTGGATCGAACTTGGTGATCACGTGACCATGACATCATCACCAATGTCCGAATTCCATGAGTTAGAAACATGCGATAAGTTCTGAGGAATGTTGAATTGATATTATTAAGTTGTATTCGATAGTTGTGTGATACAGGCAATCACTTGATATTTAAAGTACTTTTGGCAGATTTTAATGGATATTTTGTTGAGTGACATTCTTTGCATTTGGCGGAAAATAGACATAAAGAAGCCCAAGTCAGGGCCAGAATAATGCCTCTGAATAAGTCCAGGGAACTGATGGCGTCTTTCCGATTGGGTGTGTGTCAAAATTTCTAAGGAAATTCATGACTTAAGGGCGTTATTCTCTTTCAACACAAGTAAGTGTATATGCCCGTTAAGTCTATAGTATATTTAGACCTAGTTTAGGACATCAAAAAATAAATTTATCACAAATACAATTGAATAACAACATAAATAAAATCGGCATCTGGAGTTACATTGTTTACCTTTGGACAGTGGCAGAAACGGTTACGCCTATTTCTTATTATTTTACTAATGACAGACTTCTTTGGTGAATCTAGAAGTCATTTATGAGTCCCTGTATCTTCAGTCTAACTACTGCCAAAGTCTTCAAAGATATTTATGGTCTAAATTTGTCATGAGAGTTAATTTTAAACTGCTCTGTAATAGAAGCTTCCAACCTTGGGGGCTAAGCTAAGTGTATTAAAGAAACTAATGGCACAAGGTGATATTGAAGACGACCGGCCAGATATATGGTCTGTTGTGTGTCTTGGAGATGTAGTGTTGTTTGCCACCACTTATAGTAGTGGTCTTACTTGTGACAGGTACCTTGGGGCATGGCCAGCCCTGATAGTCTTGTCTCTTGTCATTTTAAAGGTTAGACCTGCTGAGTGAGGAAGAAGGTTGTCCCTTAGTCTGAGTGAGGAAGAAGGTTGTCCCTTAGTCTGAGTGAGGAAGAAGGTTGTCCCTTAGTCTGAGTGAGGAAGAAGGTTGTCCCTTAGTCTGAGTGAGGAAGAAGGTTGTCCCTTAGTCTGAGTGAGGAAGAAGGTTGTCCCTTAGTCTGAGTGAGGAAGAAGGTTGTCCCTTAGTCTGAGTGAGGAAGAAGGTTGTCCCTTAGTCTGAGTGAGGAAGAAGGTTGTCCCTTAGTCTGAGTGAACACTACTAACATGACTAGACCCTTTAATGTGAAGTCTTGGAAATAGTTTACTATCATTGTTTGGTCCTGTTACTTATATTTTGTTCTTAGTTTATCTAAGAAAAGTTTTTCTGATCACTAAGGTTTGTCTAAGTTAGTTACCAGTGTTTTGATGGCTCGGTGTTTGTTTATAACACCCTCTTCACATAGTTCATAAATCACAGCCAACACCTCACACTTTATTCAGCATTTCTGTAACTTTGTTTTTTATAACTTATATTTTAATATGTTTTAACAAAAGTGATACATTAATGGAGAATTTTTTCGCATATTTATTAAAAACAAAAGGGGATTTTTTTCTTACCATATGTATTTAAAAAGGGATATTAGTTTTTTGGGGGATATTTAGTATAAAAGAAGTGTACAAAACATTTTTTAAGAAATTAAATAAAAGATAGAGAAAAAATACTGAATGTGAACCACCAATATTTGAATCTGTCTACTTCTTTCAAAACAAACACAATGAACCAACCAGATCTTACTTAACTTGAAACTAAAATACACACCAAGGTTGTTAGGCTAGTTCATCTCACTTGTTCTAATGATGGTTTGTATAATTTTCCCTTGATGAGGATGTTTGCTATCACCCCTTTTTTGTGTGAGTATAGTTGGTGTTGGCCCGTGTTCACTGTTGACAGTTATCAAGCTAACTTAACCTAACTATTACAGAAAACTCTAATAAATTAATGCTTTAGAAGAGCAACATTGGGAAAATTTTCAATGGAAGAACATCCCAAAATTGTTGATGGAACCAATTTTTACCAAGACTAACCAAACCAAATTAGAAAAAAGAAATACCAAATTTAATGAATCTAACATATCAGGATACACGACTTTTCAAACCCATCTTAACATCAAATAGAAGAAGAAGAAGAGCGAAATAAAAAGAAAAGGAAAACCTAACCTAACCTGACCTATTATCCCTAATGAAGCTTAGTAATTGTGAAGCTTGAGCATAGGAAACAGGTTGGTGCCGACTACTGTACTGTATAAATACTGATATAAAAAGAGTGGTAATGGATGACCAAGACATGCCTGTGCATCATGAGCTGTAAATTTAATTTTTACATTTAAAGTGGATATTGAAAGAGAGAAACAGTGGTGATTGATAATGATAAGTCTCAGTGATTAGAACCATTTTTTCCTGCAAGATAAAGTGAAAAACTGGGGAACTTAAGTCAACCTTAACTGAGGTGTGTTCCCTTGATCCTCCTCTTCATGACAAACTCTGGTATATTGTAATAGTTAAACCAATTAGAATAGTTATCATCATCATCATTATTTGTGTGAAGGAAAGACAACCAACCCTGAATAATTTTAATTTTGTCAAGAAATTTGCTAGATTATCAGCTGCAGTGTACAGTACAGTACAGTATGCTTGGAATCTGCTTACTGAGACTATTTGGCCCAGTTACCAGTAGTGGTGGACAGGGCCTTTATCAGGAAATTCAGGGGATAAAGCTTATAATTAGAAGGTGTGAGCCAATAATTTGTGAAGAGCGTTGTTCTATAACCTGTCAACTGGAAAGTATGGGTCCCACTGCAATACCTTGGCTTGGGTTTAGTTACATATGCATAATATATTGTTTACATGTGAGAAATGTGATGAACACTTGACTGCTGACCATTTGTTTTTTCATTAGGGTGAGTGTGGAACTATGGTGGATCAACAAGTACTGTGCTTCATCACTGCTTCTGGTGTTATGCTGTTTTGATGAGTTAAACTATCAGTGAATTACAGTTTAGGTTTAGGAATGAACCATTGACCATTGGGGCCCCCTCCTTAGGTTTTGGAATGAACCATTGACCATTGGGGCCCCCTCCTTAGGCTTAGGAATGAACCATTGACCAATGGGGCCCCTCCTTAGGTTTAGGAATGAACCATTGACGCCCCCTCCTTAGGTTTAGGAATGAACCATTGACCAATGGGGCCCCCTCCTTAGGTTTAGGAATGAACCATTGACCATTGGGGCCCCCTCCTTAGGTTTAGGAATGAACCATTGACCAATGAGGCCCCCTCCTTAGGTTTAGGAATGAACCATTGACCATTGGGGCCCCCTCCTTAGGTTTAGGAATGAACCATTGACCAATGGGGCCCCCTCCTTAGGTTTTGGAATGAACCATTGACCATTGGGGCCCCCTCCTTAGGCTTAGGAATGAACCATTGACCAATGGGGCCCCTCCTTAGGTTTAGGAATGAACCATTGACCATTGGGGCCCCCTCCTTAGGTTTAGGAATGAACCATTGACCAATGGGGCCCCCTCCTTAGGTTTAGGAATGAACCATTGACCATTGGGGCCCCCTCCTTAGGTTTAGGAATGAACCATTGACCAATGAGGCCCCCTCCTTAGGTTTAGGAATGAACCATTGACCATTGGGGCCCCCTCCTTAGGTTTAGGAATGAACCATTGACCAATGGGGCCCCCTCCTTAGGTTTTGGAATGAACCATTGACCATTGGGGCCCCCTCCTTAGGCTTAGGAACGAACCATTGACCAATGGGGCCCCTCCTTAGGTTTAGGAATGAACCATTGACCATTGGGGCCCCCTCCTTAGGTTTAGGAATGAACCATTGACCAATGGGGCCCCCTCCTTAGGTTTAGGAATGAACCATTGACCATTGGGGCCCCCTCCTTAGGTTTAGGAATGAACCATTGACCAATGAGGCCCCCTCCTTAGGTTTAGGAATGAACCATTGACCATTGGGGCCCCCTCCTTAGGTTTAGGAATGAACCATTGACCATGGGGCCCCCTCCTTAGGTTTAGGAATGAACCATTGACCATTGGGCCCCCTCCTTAGGTTTAGGAATGAACCATTGACCATTGGGGCCCCCTCCTTAGGTTTAGGAATGAACCATTGACCATTGGGGCCCCCTCCTTAGGTTTAGGAATGAACCATTGACCATTGGGGCCCCCTCCTTAGGTTTAGGAATGAACCATTGACCATTGGGGCCCCCTCCTTAGGTTTAGGAATGAACCATTGACCATTGGGGCCCCCTCCTTAGGTTTAGGAATGAACCATTGACCATTGGGGCCCCCTCCTTAGGTTTAGGAATGAACCATTGACCATTGGGGCCCCATTCTTTCTTCACAAAAACAGTAAAATCAGCATAATTCAAGGAAGGTCTGTTTTTATTTGACAGATCTGTATACTGGTAGACATAGTGGTGCTTCATAATTTACATCTAAACTTGCCAAAGTTAAAGAGTGCACATAGGTTTACAATTCATTCTACTTTGCATGGCATTACTGTATTTAAAGTGTAATGGAATATTACAAGCTGGGCCTCTAATGTTCCATAGCTGCACTGCCATTGACTATCAATTTTTTTCTAGCATATTTTTTATTTGACTCACAACATAGTGTGGAAGTTCTTTCTAATAATTCACTGTATATTAACTAAAAACTGTGTGTATGCTTTGCAGTCTTTACCTTATCTTATTACAATACGTACTGTATACTGGCCTGATAAAATGTTTTAAGTTAACCTCCTCCTTCCTGTGAAGAGACCAGATTTTCTATCTGATGGCATTACTTAAGTGCATACATTGTCTGTGGAGCCATTCACCTACTTTACTGGGATTTATATGGCAGGATCTTAATGCTGGTTACCAGCTTGTTGGCTCACCTCTGTCGTCTGTATATTTGACAAAGTAGGTGTGGACTCCAAGCCAGGCTTGTATAAGGCACTGTCCTGTGGTAATGGTTGAACATAAGCCTTGTACTGCTTTATACAGCAAATCTGTTCATTTTAATTGTGTGTTAATATCTAGTGTGTTTTTGTTTGAGTACAGTAGTGGTGTTAGCTCTCTGTGCAAATGTACCTATTACTGTGTAGCAACAAGCGTGAAAAATGGCTGTAAATGGAACCTTTGGATTTAGCACTTGTTTGGTGACAATGATATACTGTATGTGCACAGGTTGGGAGAATAAAAGACCCAGGAGATCAAAACAGTGTGTGGTGAGGCATGGCCTGGCCGGGACAAATCAAAATAATGTAATGTGAGCTCGTGTGGGCCGCAACTTTCACTGGAAGGAATTTTATTGAAAGGAATGTTTACTGTAATGATTTAGTAGCCTCTTACAGGCACACTTACTGTACACCAGGATGTTTTGCTCTTCTTTTCCATTCATTTTGCACAGATGTGTAGTTTAGACACGGAAACATTCGCCAATGTCCGGAAAAATTCCATAGATGTGCAATTTTCTCCCGGGATAAAAGAATTTGTCTCAATACTGTACAGTATCTGGAAATATCTCAAAACCAGAAACACTGCAGCAATTGTTCTGACTAACAGGGGTACATTATTACTGTACTGTGTGTGGCAAATTTAATGAAAGAAAATTATTCAGAATTTTAAAATTTCCTATGCTAATTATGTATAGTTAAAAGAGAAAGTGTGTAAGTGAACAAAAGTTTGGCGGTGTGGATATTGCCGGTAACACTTGAGAGTGTAGTGTCAGCTGATGGACTGCAGCGTTCATTCCGTGTGAATGAAGCCTCTGGAACTTAAGATGAAGCAACACGTGTACAGTATCTCATCAGGAGTCGAGTGGTAATTAGTACTTCAAGAATTGTCATTAAAAACATGTTTTAGGGGTTTTAAGATGTTTTGGGGAATGTTTTTAGTTATTTTTTCATGGGAACATATCTCAGTTTTTATTATGGGAGTTTATGGGAAAATGTGATGTAATTCAGTGTTTTGCATTTATTATCAACCGTTGATGTGATGAGTTTGAACAGGTTCATAAATGTGGTAACATTTGCCTTACAGAGAATGGGATGGAAAAGTTGTAGAGTTTGAAGGGGAATTGTAATTGGCCTTTGTAATTTGAGAATACCTACTGTAGATGAGTAGCCACTGTAATGTGCATGATATTGTCTTGTTTTATTGGTGGTAGTGAATAATGGACCTTAAGTCCCCTTTGTTTTCTCTCTTTAATAAGGTTTGTTTACTGTACAGTGTTGTCATTGGTGGCATGGAAAGGTTGGTAGACTTTACTGTCAGTCACAAGCAGTTGTGAGAGGAAGGTGTTTCTCAACACAAGAACCAATTTATTTCAGTGTGGGGACCTGAGAGCCATCCGTAAGCAGCACAGAATATGAACAAGCACTTCTTTACCAACTGTGGGCAGTGAACACTACAAAAGAATGCATTTACCAAGTGTATGCCACAAAAACTACAAAAACACCATCATTGCCAGCTATAACCAGTGAAACTACAAAAAGAGCCTTGTTGCCAGCCTGTACTGTACTGTACACTCCACAACAAGGTAAAATGGCATTGCTCAGTGATTGGTTTCTCATGTACTGTATTCAGACAAGGTTCAGTGATGTTTTTTCATCTGGATATAGATAGGTGAGGACACCGTGGGCTACTTACTGTTGTGTTTAGATGTGGTGCCAAGGTGAGGAGAAGACACCTGCCTACTTGCTGCTCTGCTGAAGCTAGAAATTTCAGTTCCATGAATTATTCATATTTGCTTATTTATGGGTGATTTTTTCTGTAATTTCACTAAAATATTTTTTGTTGTTGTTATTCATACAGTGAGACCTCACCCAACCTGAGGGTTACGTTTCGTTATGTGAAATCAGGGAATACAGGTACAGTGGTCCCTCGGTTAACGAACACAATTCGCCCCAGAAGGTCGTTCGTTAACCGAAAATTTAGTTAACCGAAACCATTGTTTCAATGGGATTTTGGGTAATTGGTTCCAGCTCACCGAAAATTACATACAAACTAAAAATAAATGCAGTAAAGTATACTTGCTTTGAGGTGTGTATGTAGAAGGCTCTTGGTTGATGATGATGGGAATGAGAAATGGGGGTGGAGGAGAAGAGAGAAGAGAAGGAAGTGGAAGAGAAATCACCCCATGCTTCATGCCGTCATTTCACCCATAAAATTTTAAGTTCACTCGGTGTAATTCAAGATTATTTTCTTTAAATCAACACTGCACTGCACTATATATTGTCAATATGTAAAATAAATTTCAGAATGACCAATAATTGTACTGTAAAAACGTAAAAATAGTTTATGTTCAAGAGAGCCACAAGCAAGATGTTACCTCCATTGACCAGACATACAAACTGACGCCTTGCTGGGTGAGTCAAGTGGCTGATTGGTGCACCAAAAACTAGTTTCCTGTACTGCACCAGCACTGTTCTTAAATTTGTATAACAGTTCAGGTTTCTGCAGCAGTCATCACTTTACTTGGTTTTTCATCACATCTTGTACTTCACATGGATTGGTGTGTGTCAGTGTGTTGTGGCAGCCACTCGGCATTCTGTGGCTACCCAAAGTACAGTACAGTATTTGTTTCTCTAATTCAGGGATGGGCAACCTTTCCTCAGTCATGGGCCGCATTATGATTTAGGTGGTTTAAAGTGGGCCAATCCACCAAATTTTATATCCTACCTAACCCAAAAGTAACGTTAATATTGCATTAGCACGGACAGTGAAGCAGTTTATCGTCACGTCCACCTTTTGATATTTTCAGTTTACAATCGGTCTTTTTCCCATTTATGAAACAGTTTCATCATCATAATTTTTTACGTAAAATATTAATGTTTCTTGGCATTTAATAGAAGATGAGTGAAGCAGTCTGTGAATACATTGAATTTCCTACATTTACAGCATTTATCTTACTTATGAGACACACCCACCAGAATAATGTAGTGTTTCGAGCACTAGTGAATTCTTTAGAAGAACTGGTGCTTTTGAGTAAAAACAAACCCAGTTATTATTATAATTATTATTATAACTGATATTCTCTCAGATGCAAATAAATGTTCATAGAAGCAGTTTGTAACTATTAATTTGTATTGTACACTGACTCACCTCCCCCCATTTAGTCTCTGGCAAAGTGTGTCTCTCGAGGGTGTGAGTTTCAAATGGAGGGATACTGTACTGTACTGTACTGTACTGTACTGTTACTCTGGGTGATATCTCAGGCACTGTTTGAGCAGTGGATCTTAAATTTGTAAACTATGTTGACCAACTGCTTTGGTTTAAAAAATAAAAAGAATAAAAAACCCTCTGATCCATGTGTATTGTACATGCTGTATATTGGTCATGGCGTGACATGGGCGGCAGTGTACTGTACTTATACTGTATATAATTTAATTGACAAGAGAGCCACATTTCTTGTAAATTTCAGATTTCTCAGATGCATTTATTTTGTGCAGAGTCATGGCATCATCATGGGAGAGCTTTATCGCTGCCTCCACTTCAAGTGCTCCGGCTCACACCACACCCAGTGCTGCAGCGTCACCAGGAGGAGGACCTGCAACAATACCAGCAGCTCCCTCGCCCCAACAGAGTTACTCTCCAACAGATAATCAACAGCATCAGCCACCCCAGCCCTCTCTTCCACACTACCAATATCAACAACAACCCCACCCTAGTCAGCCTCCTTACCAGGGAATCAGGGTCACCATACCTTCTCAGGTCAGTACAGTATTGTCTCACTTGGAATAATCATGATTGTGTGTATCTCTTATTGCTTATGTATGATGCAATATTACCCAGGAAATTGTTTATACTTCTCTGGTTGGTGATTATGAAGAAGTTAAAGAAGGGAGACTTAAACTGAAGCTGAGTACAATAAGGGGATCTGTGAAGACATTGGGTCAATATTTGTATGTGCCAGTTTTCAGGGTAGTGGATGGAGGTCCAGTACATGGACAGATTTATGACACCGCCAGTTACTTCATAAGGGAAGAAAAATGTTAAAAGGTTTTGCTATCTATATTATTACAGCTTGACTTGGCTTACAGTAACAGGATGGTTATGGAAATTATCTCAATGAAGGATCAGTATGACTGTAAGGACTAATATAATTTTGAGTTTGATCCTTGTTTAAATGTTCAACAGGGAGGCATTAGTGGTCCCACAACTCCAACACTCCAGACACCAGTAAGTGGCCCTCCACCGGGTGGTGCTCCTGTGCATGAAACAGACCTGCCCCATGAGATGCTGGTGGCTGGCTGGCGTAAGTTTTGGAGCAAACGTGAACAAAGAATATATTTTTGGAACCGTGCCACTGGGGAGTCTCTGTGGGACATGCCTGTAGGACAGTCTACTCACGGCTCACAGCCTCCTGGGGTAAGTGTTATATTCATATTTAAGTTTATTATGCTGAGATTGTTGTTAACTTGTTAATAAACCTTTATCAATACTTGTTTCTAATGGTTGGACCTTCTCTTACTGATGAAAACGTTTCATAATATTCTGAAGTAAAAATATTGTTCAGAGCTTCTTTGATTATGGTAACATGACCCAAGATGGTACTTGATATCTCTCATCAGGGCCATGAACAAGGTTACTACTCTCCAGTTTGATGAAATTAAACTTTAGAAAGTTACGCTGTTCTTCTCCCTCTTCAACAGCCACATGTGCCGCCCCCACAACAGCAGCAGTATGATCCAATAAGTGATCCTCTTGGGATTCAGAATCCCACCAATGGCAGCAGCGCTAGTGCCAACAATAACCAAAGGTATGTAATTACTTAATATAGTTATACAGTACAGTCTGTTCTCACCATTCTTTAAAGTTCCACATTGTCGTAACACTTATGCTTTCCTGGCACCTGTGGATTTGTAAGACCTGTGATTACAAGCAAGAGTGTCACAGGATACAACTTATGTGATATACTGTGGTCTACCCAAGACATGAGCCACCTGAGTTTGCCATTATATTTTACAGACACTTATGTCATGCTTTGTGTTGGATTATTTTGGGAAGATGTCATCTAACATTGAAGTTTTGAGAACTAGTGGTTATTCATTTTCAGGAGGAATATTTCTGATTATAAACTGCCTAGATAACTCGTGATTTAAAAAGATTTATTATCTATGGTGACAGAGCCCATTTAACACTGGTAGAGGTGCTAAGAACTGTCACAAAGTTGTTATTTCAAATTGTAACCAGGGCCCTAAAGGGTCTTCTCTAGTCGGAATTGTTGTTCATAAAAACAGATGGGAAAAAGTGTCGTGAGTTGCCATGTCACTTGCTTAATGCATAAATTTGAACTTTTGGATTCCATCACTTTTAGCTACTGTACATGCAAATCTTAGTTAACAAGCATTATAAACGAGTACAGTACAGTACAGTACAGTATGTTCACAAATACTTTCTGTTGCTTACTGCATGAGGAGATGCTGGTGTGAGGAGAGAGTTGTTGTGTTGGGTCATCAGAATGGTCCTGTTGATGGCTGCTCAGGTGGGTTAACTGATGCTGCAAACTGGAGTCTCAGGTTAAGTGTGTCTGTCTGCTGCCGGGGTTACTGAGGGTCTTAGCATCACTGGTGGTGGGCTTGAAAAAACTGTATTAAGGTTGAGTGCTTATTAGTGCACTGTTTTTCTATCATCCCTCCAATGTGTTAGCCTCATTCCAGGTTGGGATCCATGTCAGTCCCTTCCTGGACCACTTGATCAACAAGTGTCAGTTCTCCTTCATCTGCTGGTGGTGGTGGTGTCTGTTGCCTCTTCTCTCACGGTGTCATCATTTTCAAGATTTGTCAACATCTCCAATTTAGTGTCCAGTATTAACATCTTGGGTATCATCAGGTTCTTTACTTACATGAAGGGTGCTTTGGGGATGCCATTATCACTTAAAAAAGGATGATATCAAACTAGTGAATAGAACATGTATTTACACACAATATGCTTCAGGTGCATTCTGGCACACAAGATGTCTTTCCATGATGCATTACTCTGAGAAAGATGTGTGTGTGTGTGTATCTTGTGAATTTTATCTTGGCATAAACAAATTTTGTGAAGTAAAATGTAAACAAAGTAAATGTGAATCCAGTTCTTGTGAAACTAGCATAAGCAAGAACAACCTGTACAGTACAGTACTGTATATAGATAGATTGCTTAAACCTCTTTACATATCAGGTCTGCTTACAAATTGTAATGAAGTAGAAATTCTAGATAATAAATGTACTGACTTAAGAGTGGATTCTGAAGCATATTTTGGCTGTGTTTAGCAAGCTCATTGATTCCCTCTCTGAGCTCACATGACCCATTCATCACACAAGGCACTTCTGGGCATATTACTTTATCAGCTCCAAACTAATCACTGCTATGACTAAATCTTGGTTATCTTTGTGTTATCTAACTAATCCAAAGAGAGAACGTCTTGAAGTGACAGTACGTAGTTTTGTAGTGATTGGAGGGAAATATGCCGTATTTCCCTCCAAGCTGTTCTTAACTGTTTCTAGCCCACATTTTTCTATGTCCACTTCACCATGCACATTGTGAGCCTAACTTGTTGACATGAGCATGAGTCCTTCTAATGCCACACCCCTTTACCAGATCTGAATGTATAACTCTGAATACAAAGGCTCCAGCTATTTCTTCTGCTGAGAGTTTTCCACCACACACACGAGGCACTAAGAGGTAGGCTGCTTCTGCTACTAAAACTGGTATTTCTTATTTGGTTCTGCTTCATGGTGCTTTGTTCTCTGAGAAGACTGCTTGGAAGATATAGGAACTCTCACAAGTATTGTTTGTGGTAAAATATAAAGTATAGTACTGTACTGTATATTCATGTTTTGCAGTACAGTGCTGTACATTATACTGTGACTCCATATTTAATGAACCTTGTACTGTACTGTAATTTTTATTGTTTTTTATTTGTATTAATTTTCTTTTATGTTTTATGAAGGTTCCACAGTTCCATATTTTGTCTTGTGTTTTTGCATTAAAGAATTTATATTATTTAACCAGCATGTAAAAGAGAACCTTTGTATGAATTTTGAACAAAATCCATGTTTTGCCATATGCCTAAACGATGGGTAATAAATCAGTCGTCATTTTCACAATAGTAAAACTCATTTTCTCTGGGAACTGAAAACTAGCATGTTTAAAGCATAATGATAGTCTACATTACCGACAAAATATATAAGGACAATTTAGAACTTACGCGCACAACGTAATTGACGTTTTAAATGTTCTGTATGTATTAAATTGTTTTGAAACTTGTTAATTAACAGTAATTACTTGAATTTTAAAATTCTGAACCCAGATCCTTAAGTTGTTTTTGGTAGCCTGTTCCTGGACTCTTGTTCATCTATTGAATGGGTTTAAGTCATATTTAGTAACATCATAATTTGCATGCAGACAACACTCACTATACGGTCACACCTCAGATGTGTCAGGTTTACGGCACCTTTTACAGTAGTAAAGTGGTGGAAAGAGTTGTTGAAGGAGTATCTGCGCGAACATACGTAATTATTAGAAAGTGTTGTTGGTAAGACTAAATGTAAAGATGAGGAGGTACTGTACATGATAGATGTGAGGCTCTTGGGGGAGATGTTTCCTGGCTGCTGTATGTATATGGACAGCTTTCATGTGACTCATACTGTTAGACTGTGATGCAGTGAGTTTAGAGAGGGGGAAATATGAAGTTACTAATGACAAAGGATCTTACTGAGAGTCACAATGAGTAACCAGTTTATGATCAACCTTGTCTTGCTTGCATATTATTTTACGCCATTCCTTTAGATTGTGTTTAAGAATTCTGCAAAGGTGATTCCTAGCAAGGTTATTGATTTGTGTCACTTAAGTTCCTCAATTAATAGTGTTTATGATGTACATACCTGTGCAGGCCTTGCAGGTATCACTTGATATTTATGCTGATCAACATGACAGAGCCACCTTAACATGCTCGCCTCCCGGAGTACAACAATGGTGATAAAACTACTTAGCTGCCTTTCCAACCGTACCTTACAACATCAGTTCACAGAGAGAGAGAGGGAGAGATAGAGAGGTTCATGGAATATTTAAATATTGTCATTTATGGCCAAAGGGATGTGAGTGTTTTCAAACAGTCTCCCCGACTCGGCCTTTCTCTTTCGTCAATCGATCATAGAAAAGGGCATTACAGGAATCAACCAGCCATCCAGTAGTACCACTGCAGTGAGGTCACTTGTGGGTTCCTGCATTGACTCTAATCACCTGTATAGGATTAAGATAAGTTTGCTGTACTGTAGTATCAAATTGAGGTTGATGAACCTTACTCTATAGAAAATGTCATCCAAAGTTGTGGCAGTTGACCTTGAGCGCTAGTGTTCACCATACTCTTTATCTTTGACATCTTTCCTTGCCTTGCTCACTCTTTTCCCATCCATCCTTAATCTACAGATATTGGGCCTTGATCTCATTTTGTGAGAAGCAAAATAAGGTGTTGAGGTGGGTCTTTGTACCCTGACTTGAAGTTGGACACTGCTGTAATCCATCACTCTTGGCTGAATAAAATCATCTGACATTAGCCAAATAAAATATAAAAGTGGCATCCCCATAGTGAAGGGGTTAAATAACATTATTACTCAGTAAAGAAACTCTGCATTGAGAAATAAGGTAGAAGTTAAATGTGTTAGTTACGTACTGAGATAAAATGAATAAGTTTCAACAAATTATTGGCTATCAAATGAACCATTTTAAGGGATGAGGCTGCAACAAAGAGGGTAACTAGTGATGTGATCAGTTGTGACTGTTAGTGTCTGGAGTTTACCTGGTTATTCAACTCACAGACATGGGGGATACTATGCTAGAGTTGCCTTGTACAGTACTAGGTCATCAGTAGGCTTTATTAACACCAATTCATATTTAAGTATTTAAATAGTTTGTCACTGATGTAATTTTATGTAATTTTTATTTGCTTACAGCAGTACCAGCAGCACAACTAACAATAGCACCAGCAGCCTCCCTGGCAGCAGCAGCCTCCCTGGTAGCAGCAGCACTCCACTCTCCCCACCAGCTCCACCAGTCATTTCAGGAGTCAAAAGGAGAGCGTCAGAGGAGGCATCTGGAGCGCCTGTTGCCAAAAAGTTTGTGCTAGCGTAAGTAGTTGTGTTGTTTTTAAGGGGAGGAGCTGGGGATGGCAGTGTTGGGCTTCCCGGGAAAAGTCACACAATCTCCCTCAACAAACTGTCTCGGTTGTTGTTGTTAGTATGATCTAGCTTTTTGTTACATTGTAATTTGGTGAAATTTTGAAGAAGAAAAATCTCATTGTAGCATAATTTTCTTTGTGAAAAGAAATTTAGTTTTGAATCTTATTAAGCTTAGTTATATAAAAGGTACAGGAGAATATATTGATACTATTAGAGGGCATTTCAGTATAGTATATAAAATGAAATAAACTTTTTAATATTTGGATGTGGCATATTTAGTCTTGCGCCATCTATTTCAAGTCACAGATATTAGTGACAAATATGAGTGTACAGCAGTGAGTAATTCCACTATTCAAAATATCTTTATCTTTCACCATTTATTAACTTTTAACTCCATTCTGAAGCAAATAGAGTGGGACAGTAAGCCTCATAAGTACATCAAGCATGTATTGGTTACAGAGGTCCTTGGGACTTGGAGATACCCACCAATGTGATCATGTTTGAGCGTCCACCCATCACACTGCCACAGCCACATCCTAGTGTAGAGGTCTTGCGGGGACAACTTGTTGCAAAATTGCGCCTCGGTTACCAAGAAATGTGTCAGGCCCGAGAAGGTATTTACAGGGAAGAGTTTCTTACTTGAATTATTTATTTTTTTGTGTGTGTGTGATATGTTCTCAGTTTTGTGTAAAGAATTATCTACTTTGAGATAGCTTAAAAAATCTATTTGTAACCTGGTGGAATTTCAGTCTTGATTTTCTACACTGTGCATGCTGTTTCATGTACATTGTGCCATAACTTTAGGAGCCACTTATCACATACTACAGTACTCAGACTTGAAGGCCACAAAGTCTCACTGGTGTACAGCTTTATTTCACTAATATTAGTTTCAGAAGATATGTGAACACAATAATTACTGTATATTAGTATGACTGTACAGTATATATAAAGATAATCAATCGAATGGAACTTAAACAAACTCTTAACTTATTTTTCTGGAACTCTGAACTTGTAATAAGACTGTTTAAGTATATTTTTGAGTGTGAAGTATCCATACAATAATAATGAATATGTTGAGGTGAGGGAGTGTGTAGGCTATATACAGTACAGTATATGATAAGCTTCACTCTAGTAGGGAAATATAGTTTATAGGATGTGGATGACAATTTTCACTGATGTTTGCTGACATTATTACAGGCATTGATGCACCACGGGATTCATTCAGCAGATGGTTAATGGAGCGAAAGGTTGTGGATCATGGTTGGGACCCACTTCTGCCCAGCCAGTGTTTCCCAGAGGTGAGCCAGTCCATGTATCGTGAAATCATGAATGACATCCCTATCAAGCTGCAGCGACCCAAGTTTACAGGTGAAGCTAGAAAGCAGCTATCCAAGTATGCTGAAGCAGCTAAGAGAATGATAGAAACCAGGTAATTGTGATAGCAGTCATTGTTGTGACCGTAACTCTGCACTTATGAGCTCGTCATCAGTATTCTTTTGTTTATACTCATCCATCCACTTAATTGTATTTTTTTCTATTTAATGTTTTATGCCTGTGTAAACAGGAAACTTTTGATGAACACGAGATGTTCGCTTCTGGAGAGTGCCATGGATAATGAATCTGCAAAAAGTGAAAAAGTGGGAGATTTTCAGGTAACAAATTTCCACCTCAGCTCACAGTGTTAAGGAGTAAGAATGATAGACTGACCAAAAACATTTTTCTTGGTCAGAGCTTCGAGACTTAACATCACAGTGAGGCAGGATTTGTTTTGTAGCCAAGTCACGTGATAGCACTTGTACCTACTGTACTGTACATCACATTCAAATGTCCTCATAGCATTTTCACCTAATTTGTGAGGTAAACCCTTGTACTATTTACATGAGGTGCATCTTAAAGGGGATTAAAAAATGAACAGTTATGAATACATTATATAATGGGTAAGTGATGTTGCTTGTCAAGGAATGGCCGAGTCTGTTCATAACTGTAATTTTATGCGTTTCAATATCTTTCTCACACAGTAGCTCATAACTGTATATGTAAAAGACTAAGTAAAGTAATCCTTTCAGTCTTAAGTTTGGTCTGTTTCTGCAGCACCTCAGCCTAAGGTTTTTAAACTAAATAAATAAATAATTAAGAATATAAATTGGGTTTATAAATTGAATAAACAAGTTGTGTTGAAAGCTAAAGAACAATAAATCCTGGTGTTAGCAGTATCAGGTTCTCGGTGGTACAACGGTGTGGGGCAGGAGTAGAGCATCTCCTTCAACTGTCAGGTTGTTTATGTCCTTGAGCTGAACTTTATCATCACATTCCTCTATTACCTTATGGTGAGGGTGGCAGGGTGAGGGTGTCAGGGTGAGGGTGGCAGGGTGAGGGTGGCAGGGTGAGGGTGTCAGGGTGAGGGTGGCAGGGTGAGGGTGGCAGGGTGAGGGTGTCAGGGTGAGGGTGTCAGGGTGAGGGTGTCAGGGTGAGGGTGTCAGGGTGATTATGGTGAGGGTGTCAGGGTGATTATGGTGAGGGTGGCAGGGTGATTATGGTGAGGGTGGCAGGGTGATTATGGTGAGGGTGTCGGGGTGATTATGGTGAGGGTGTCAGGGTGATTATGGTGAGGGTGGCAGGGTGATTATGGTGAGGGTGGCGGGGTGATTATGGTGAGGGTGGCAGGGTGATTATGGTGAGGGTGGCAGGGTGATTATGGTGAGGGTGTCGGGGTGATTATGGTGAGGGTGTCAGGGTGATTATGGTGAGGGTGTCAGGGTGATTTTGGTGAGGGTGGCAGGATGATTATGGTGAGGGTGGCAGGGTGATTATGGTGAGGGTGGCAGGGTGATTATGGTGAGGGTGTCGGGGTGATTATGGTGAGGGTGTCGGGGTGATTATGGTGAGGGTGTCGGGGTGATTATGGTGAGGGTGTCGGGGTGATTATGGTGAGGGTGGCAGGGTGATTATGGTGAGGGTGTCGGGGTGATTATGGTGAGGGTGTCAGGGTGATTATGGTGAGGGTGGCAGGGTGATTATGGTGAGGGTGTCAGGGTGATTATGGTGAGGGTGTCGGGGTGATTATGGTGAGGGTGTCGGGGTGATTATGGTGAGGGTGTCGGGGTGATTATGGTGAGGGTGTCGGGGTGATTATGGTGAGGGTGTCGGGGTGATTATGGTGAGGGTGTCGGGGTGATTATGGTGAGGGTGTCGGGGTGATTATGGTGAGGGTGTCAGGGTGATTATGGTGAGAGTGTATGAGTGTGACTGTTGTAATATGGTGATAATAATGTGAGCAATAATGTGTTTACAAGTGTGTACTGTAATTGACCGAACATTCACGTGCTGAGAATTGGAGAGAAATATTTTCTCTTCATGAGTAACTTGGGGTTGACCCTCGGTACATTTTCTTTAATTTCAACGTACATTTATTTCAAGGAATCAGGAAAATCTAAAAAAATTATCATATACTGCATCAGCATTTTATCCTAATAAACAGCTTTCTATTCTAGGTGGTCCCCCCCCCCCCCCCCCCCCCCCCCCCCCGCTATTGCATATAAGCTCAGTAGCATACAACACCATCATGTGGGTGTAGTTACCTGCCTGTACACCCTCTCCCCACCTCCCCTCAATTTCAACATTTTAGTGAATGGATTACAGGTAACATGCTGTTATGGATGGATTACCAGTAACATGCTGTTATGGATGGATTACCGGTAACATGCTGTTATGGATGGATTACCGGTAACATGCTGTTATGGATGGATTACCGGTAACATGCTGTTATGGATGGATTACTGGTAACATGCTGTTATGCTTTAGAAAAACCATCTGCGGCTAGTATTTAGCGTTAGAAAAGTAACTGATTTTTTTAGATGTCATTTGGATATGTAAACATACAGATATTAAATTGCAGATAACAGATCCTTAATCAGCATGTTCAGGAGTACATAAACTGTATCTGTATTGAGATTTTGAACAAAATCGGTGAGATCAAGATTATGGCCAAAACGGTAAACGTTATAGAATTTTAGGCTGAAAACACCTTTTCTTTCAGAATTGAAATTCAATGCGTTTAACTACTTAAGTACGTCCAGAATAATACATAAACACCAAAAAGGGACTTTGAAAAACTAGGGTTGGCTAAAACCATTTGTTAAAAAAAAATTATGATTTCAGAAATATCTTGATATTAGGGATTAAAATTGAAGGAACTTTACCATGATTTATTTATTTTGACTCAATTGTTCATATGGTTTACTATTACCGTGCAGTAGAGTGTGGTACAGTACCAGTGCCGGATTTAGACCTGTGGAGGCCCCCACTCATTACAACTACCCAAGAGGGTGGGGTGGTGAGTGAAGCGAGCCTAAACATCTGGGAGTTCCGGGGGGCACTGTAAGCCCCCCAGGAAAATTTTGAAGCCATATGCAGTTATATTGAGGAAATTAGAACATTGAGGAATTTGTAATTAACTGTATATTTATTGATAGTGTACAAATTCCCAACACACACACACGAAAGTGAGACATGACTGGAGTCATTCATGTGGTTTCAAGTCGACCAGCCCTGATATAACTACTACCGCACATGTCAAAAATTTTCAAGAGACTTCACAGAAAAGAATATATTATTAGTTATTACAGAGAGATGATTCTTTGCATTATTAATCAGATAAACCTCTACTTAAATAATGGTTCTGTCCAAGAGTCTAATTTCTATCACGCTTCTTGCTGAACATAGTTTTACGTGATGGAATAGATAAACATGAATTTTAAAGAATGAAAATAAAAATAATCTAAATGAATAAACAAATAAATAAAATATTGTAATATGTGGAGGTCCCCAGATTGTGGAGGCCCCTGGGCAGCTGCCCAGCCCACTTTGCCCACTCCTGAATCTGGCTCTGTACAGTACAGTATGGTACAGTACAGTACTGATTATGAGGGCACTGTATGTTAGTAGTGAAGGCCCTACTTTTTTGTATTATCTGCCAATATTTATAATGATTGTTTGTTCCCCCATAGTCGAAATGCCAGCCAAGAGAGTCGGAAAATAGTTAAATGGAATGTTGAGGACACCTTCCAGTGGCTACGGAGAACTGTTGGTGCCACTTTTGATGATTATATGGACAGATTAGCTCACCTTAAGGTAAGGATATACTGCATCTTAACTGATGTTAGTCATCTCATATAATTATGTTGTGACAGCTTTGATTGTTACATTACCGTACTGTACAGTATGTTTATTGCAGCACAATGTACTCACTCCTTAGCTCCACCATCTTTGTGTCTTTATTGTCGGAAGTCAAAGTCGGGAAAAATGGCGAAATGGAAGACTCGTGAATATTTTTTAACCTCTATTCTATTTAATTGCAGCGGCAATGCCAACCTCATCTCACGGAGGCTGCAAAACAAAGTGTGGAGGGCATCTGTACCAAGATATATAACCTTTCCGTCGAACACGCGAAAAAAATTAGAGAAAAACATCTTCAAATTCTGGAGGAAAATAATATTAGGGGTAAGTATAATACTGTACTGTACTGTAAAGTGGTCAACAGTGTGAGTCAAGTGTCAAACAAAGGATAAACTTTTTGTAAGAATTAACCCATTAAAAGCTAAAATAAGTCTAATTCCTTGGGTGCAGTATGGTAAAAAATTATTTTGTATTTATAATTTTGATATAATTTGAATTAGTTAATATTATAACCTTGTTCAGAGTTTCTAATGAGAAGACTTGTCTGCAAATATTCTCTTAGAAACCAAACAAAATGTTCTCTTTATCAATTTAGTTAAACTGTCTGGTCTTAATAAAAATATTTCAAGATCGCTGTAAAGGGATCACAATTATTTTTACCTGAATGACCTCTTACCTGTAGTGTTTTGGTGGAGAATGTTATTTAACCTTTTTTCTCCTGTTTTAGCCACAGGAAATGATAAAATGCTAAAGTTTACAATTTTCACTCAGAAGTTGGAGTGCCTGCAGTGAGTGGACTACGGAAAGTTTGGTGTTATCCGGTGCAATTTACAACCCCGAGTCCGCGGCCGCCGCCCATTGACTTTATGCAAGACAAGGATACCACTAGTTTACGATATAATGGAGAGGCGCTCAGAATTAATACACCGTACTTCCACAAATTAGTAAGTTAATTTTTTACTTAGGAAATTTTGTGTGATTGTTCTGGATTACCTCATCAAGTTTGTACTGCATCAGAGCTCAGGTTAGAAAATTCTTGATAATAAAAAAATCCAAATGCATTTATGGTGTGTGCGTGGTCTTCCATTGAGGGTTTTTGAGGTGAAGCTCCTGTAATAGAGCCAGCTAGGTGCCATAGGGTATGATTGGTCAGCAACAGCCAGGTGCCATAGGGTATGATTGGTCAGCAACAGCCAGGTGCCATAGGGTATGATTGGTCAGCAACAGCCAGGTGCCATAGGGTATGATTGGTCAGCAACAGCCAGGTGCCATAGGGTATGATTGGTCAGCAACAGCCAGGTGCCATAGGGTATGATTGGTCAGCAGAGAGATTTATTGTATGGCATTAGAAGGTAGACAGTTAAAAAGGATGACATATGTAGGCTTGTGAGTAAGCTGATATGAGAATGGTGATGTACAGTAGATGTGACACTGAAAGACAGGATACCTTGTTCAGAGCCAAGAGGGTGACTGGGTATTGAGTGTTTTGAGCAAAATTAAACTGAAATGGTTTGGGCATGTGGAGAGAATGGTTTAGACCAATTGGGTTAATAGGTGCATTAGTAAGTGTATAGGGGAGAGCTGGGGACAGGCCAAGAATGACATAGGTAGAGGTAAAAAATGACAGTAGCCATTAGAGTGAAGAACCTGACAAGTGAGACTGTGCAGTAAGGAGAGCTGCTGACCCATGCAAGTGTGGAAAATGACCATAAAACTTTGATGATTATGGTCAGTTATTCTCTCCCAACAATAGCCATGTTAGTCAAAACAGAGACACCTACAGCCATCAGTTTACTTGAGGGTTGAAGTATGCGTTGTTATGGTACTGTAGTTGTTGTTCGTGCAGGCTAACACTAGTCTTGATAGTGTGCCATCATATATAGGTTTTCTTTGACTCGCTCAGAAATTTTATTCCAAGTTTGGGTCTGGCCCAGTGTATACAAGTATATTCAGATTGAGTTCAATTTAAGACTTGATGGTAACTGACTCGATGTAGGCTGGTGTTGGGGGGGATGGGGGATAACACATAATATATGGTCAAGTGGGATGTGAGATGGGTCTACACTTGATGTTTTCTCTCTCTTGGTTACCAGGAAACTATTGTGGAGGTCCAGCAAGAAGATTCAGTTCTGAGTCACTCACTGAGAAAAGTTATGTCCTGTTAAGTCTGAGTTGTCACCTCATATGGCAGCTTTAACTGTGGGTTCACTCAAGGCTTGGTATCCCAGGAGCACATATAGTGAGGAATGATGAGGGATTTTTCCTCCTAGTAGCCTCTTTGGGAATTTGTCAGCTGTGGGCATATTCTCCTTTAGGGAACAGCTTGTTTACTTTGGAATTAACACAAAGCAAAAAGCCTCAGTTTTAGTTTACTATAAAGTTTATCTGCAGCATGTACAACTAATTAAGGTGAAATGATAGATGATATTAAGTAGGGTATGAGTCGACAGTGAGTTGGCACTTGTGGGCATTTAAGACAAGATGCTGTTGGTTCCATTCTCTGTACAGTAGTTAAAATCCTATTTAAAGTAATAAGCATTAATTTTGAGTTATTACTCCAAAACAGCTTTCCTAGTGTACATCTATAGGATATTTTCTCAATCATTTGGATCACACATCTGGACTGCACTTTTAGGGTGCTTTACCTCTTGGCATTGGTTCTTCTACAGTACAGTGGTCCCTCGGTTAACGAACACAATTCGTTCCAGAAGGTCGTTCGTTAACCGAAACCATTGTTTCAATGGGATTTTGGGTAATTGGTTCCAGCTCACCGAAAATTACATACAAACTAAAAATAAATGCAATAAAGTACACTTACTTTGAGGTGTGCATGTAGAAGGCTCCTGGTTGATGATGATGGCAATTAGAATGGGGGTGGAGGAGAAGGGAGAAGAGAAGGCATTGGGGTGGAAGAGAAGTCACCCCATGCTTCATGCCGCCATTTCACCCACAAAATTTTAGTTCACTAGGTGTAATTCAAGATTATTTTCTTTAAATCAACACTGCACTGCATTATATATTGTCAATATGTAAAATAAACTTCAGAATGACCAATAATTGTATACTGTAAAAACATAAAAATAGTTTATGTTCAAGAGAGCCACAAGCAAGAAGCTTCCTCCACTGAGCAGGGACACACAATGACGCCATTTTGGGTGAGTCAAGTGGCTGTTTGGCGTGCTAAAAACTAGTTCCCTGTACTTCAGTTATGTTAAATAATTGTTAAAATGACTAAAAACTTTAATATAAGACTTGGAAAATTATTGAATAGTACAACCTTCTTGATATTTACTCAAATGGTAACGAATTTAAGCCCTAAAACCGATTACTGTATTGGCGGACTAATACTACAGCTGGTGAGCAGGCGAAAACATGTTGGGAAAAATTCGTAAGGAATTCGTTCACCAAAATTTTTTTGTTAACCGAAGTGAAGAATCTTATGGAAGGCAATTCGTTAACCGAAATTTCATTATCCGAGGCGTTCGTTAACCGAGGGATCACTGTATATCCATTTTTCTGAGACCTGTCTGTATCTCTCGTCAATCCTCCTTGGCGGCACCGAGGCATGTGCTAGTTTTTTAGCTAATAACTGATAAAGTGCCTTTAACAGCCTGCTTGGCACTGGGAAGTTTCAAAGGTCTGCCCTTGGATCTATTCTTATTTTAGGTAGTACAGTATTGGATTCCCTGCATCAAGCCTCAGCTCAAGTTAACTTCCTATCGCATGCTGGGAGAAGGAAAGAATCCAAGGCACTTAACCCATTATGGGTGACAGCTCAGACGACAGATTATGTATCTGGATTGTCAAAAGGATCTATCAGAATATATGATGGTTCTAACTCACATCCTATGTAAAAAAAAAAAAGTATCTGACACTCGCCATAAGATGGTTGGTAGAGAGTTAACGTCAGGGTAATAATAAGCACCTTTTTTATTAGTCTCCATTTTTCTAACTTATTATATTTTTAGTCTTATGTAATTGTCTTATAAGTTTAATATCTTTGTTATAATTAATTATTCATCTTATTGAGTCAGATTTTATAAAAGTTATTTATATATTTATTGTAGAAAATATATTTGATGTGATGAAAGGTAAATGAGTGAGAGTGTAAGTGATAATGTTTGCCATAATGCTGATGGTTGATGATAATTACTCACTGTACAGCACTGCACTTGTTGATCAGTGTTAGTTAGTACTGTACACAGTTACCATTCTTTCTTTTCTTAATGATAAAATAATTTTGCTGATGTTCATTAAGTTAATATAATGGTATTTACTTAATATGGTATAGTTAATGATTGTGATGGAAATCCACTAATTAATGCCTTCATTCTTTCCCAGGAGCAACTTTACCGTTACAATTGTTTTGATGACCGAAAGTTTGAGTTGTTCCTGCCAAGAGTATGGTGTTTACTGAAGCGCTATCAAACACTCCTAGGGACCAACCTTAATGAGGTCAGTGACAACTTAATCCTTTACCCTATTATATAATAATTTCAGTATTTTACGGCATATAAGACGCTCAGCCATATAAGATGCACCCCCCTCCCCCTCCCCCATTTTAGCAGGGAGTATTTAGGAAAACCTTTTGTGTGTATTTTCCTCCTGTAGTCATAGTTTTCTTAAAACAATATATACAGTACCAGTAAATGTGAGGAATAAATTAAAATAATACCATTAAATAAGTTACAACAAAAAATACTGTTGCCAAAGCCAAATGAAAGTTTAACACAGTCGCCATTTGCATACACAGTACATCTGTAGTCCCTGTTCACCATAGCAGTGGCGAAGCTACCCTCATGATTCCCAAGCAACGCTCCCCCCCACCACCAGCCGTCCTCCCACTCCCCCCACTAAGCCAGCTAACTCTTGTGCAAAGAAAAGTATACAGTATTCCCTTTATGTATTTGCCCTAAGGACAATTATTTCTTTTATTTTATGTACAGGTAGTTCTGCTATAACGCGATAATTGTGTTCTTGTAAAATATCGTGTTATAGAAAATCACGTAATAGAAATAACAGGGCTTATGGAGAAAATAGGGTTAGGTGCAGATTACTCGAAATTGAAAAAATTTAGTAGTTAGCCTAACACAAAGGATAGCACAGTCTAAATAAATGTTACATTCATATCTAATAATGAAATCATACAGTAAATGTAACACTTTACTTGATGGGGGAGAAGGGTGATTTTGAGGTTGATAAAATCGAGCTTCTCTTCAAGTGTTATATCCTTTCTTTTACGATCATCACCGGGAATTCTATCACCAGAACGCTTCTGTTGATATTCTTCTTTACTATATTCACAGTTAATACCACAAAATTGGAGAAATAGTAAGCAAAAATCGCGTTATAGCAAACAAGCGTTCGCGTTATACAAATATCGTTCCTAATTCATAAATCGCGTTAGAGCAAATTCGCGTTATCAAAACACGCGTTATAGCAGAACTCACTGTATGTTGGATGGTGTGTGCGTTTAACTGAGTAAAAATAAATGAAGAAAGTTACGCATATCTACCCGAAAATATGATGATTTGTATCTTTTTCAAAATTTTATACTTTACAGTACAGTCCTGTACTGGCCATAGTCTTATCTCACCTTACAAACAATATTGTATCAGATAAATAACCATTGCAACATACTCTTCATTGTTTTACTCTATCCAGTCCTAAAACCTATCACTTGTCGCACCAATACTGGCAACGGATGCTCCAGTGTTTGAAGAATTTTGTACTGTACAGTACTACTGGTGGCTGTTTACTAATACAGTTATTTACAACATTTTATATTTTATAAACTTGCTTTGTTATTTACAGAAATGTTTTATATCATATTTGATGTTACAGGGCCATGGGACGCAAGGTGGGCTGCCAGTGACAGTGCTAGAGTGCCTACATAAACATTTCAGTGTAACGTTTGAGTGCTTTGGGTCTCCCCTCAATTGTTACTTTAGACAATACTGCTCAGCGTTCCCTGACACAGACTCCTACTTTGGCTCCAGAGGGTGAGAAGTTTTTTCTTATAATTATAAATAAAAGTTTTGCTGTTAATAAAAATTTAATGACTATTGCATTTCTATTTCAGTCTTTTTAGTTCATTTAAATGTAAAATGCAGTTGAACTTGGTGTGTTAAGTTATCATCCTTGACTTGTATGTGTACAGAACCATGCTAAATGGATAATTACTGTAGTAGTTGAACACACTAACCAAACAAGTTACCTAATATGAAAAGCACTCTGATATACACATTTATTTAGGTTTTTGTTTGTTTTATTCTTTTCTTTATATTAGGTAACTTAAACCTGTTGGTAAAAGAGAAGAAGAGAGTGTTTATTACTAGAAGGTTGTGTAGTGATTAGTGGACAATATTAAAGGGTTACAAGGTGTGTGGCTTGGCAGAGAGCACACAGTAACATGGTTCCTTTCCTTATAGTATCTCTTAAAGGGGAAATTGTTTGGCAAATGGAAGGAATACCTGGAGAGTTTTGTCAGAGCCTGCAGTTAGATTCCAAAGATTCCTTTGGTTTGTAAACAATATCATTACATTATGCTGTAACTGGCCAAACTGCTTTGAATATAAGTATGGATAATTTTCTTTAGATACGCATACTGTAGTTGGTAATTACAGGACAGTATAGTACATGTTTTCCATAAAAAAGTAAATAAAATATTTAAGAAAAAGGAAAAATACTACTGTACTGCAGATTAAAATAAAAGTATAAGTTATTTACTGTTATAAAATTGCTCAATCATAAATAAATTGTTATGATAAATGAAGATATAACCACCAGTACAGTAGTTATAAAACACGAAGTGTAATGGAAATGTTGTTTCACAAAACTTGAATTGATTTAATTAATATATTGTAATTTGTTATGAAGCTTGGTGCAGTTGTTGCACGACATGTATTTGAGTAAGGAACATGGTTCATAGCTATGCAGTACAGTACAGTACAGTATAGTACCAGACTTAAATGTGTGGCTAGCTAGCTGAGAATTTTGTTATTTTGCACAAATATAATTTTCTTGAGTAACCATAGTAAGACAAATATTCTCTGTATTACAGACCAATTTTAGATTTCAAGCCTGTGTGTGGATCTTTTGAAGCAAATCCCCCATTTTGTGAGGAACTTATGGAGGCAACGGTGAGGCATTTTGAGAAGCTGTTGTCCGAGTCTCACGAGCCACTGTCTTTCATTGTATTTGTCCCCGAGTGGAGAGAACCTGCCCCTTCAGCACTTCTTCATTTAGAAGCATCCAGGTGTGTGCTACAGTATTTATAAGTGCTTCTTGAAGACATAAAGTAAAGTATATTTCTACCTTTTAAATGTGACATTATCATACACCTTTAGTTCTATAACTTTGGAGTGCTTCATTCCATGGTAAAAGTCATGCAGGGTATTATTGTATTTAATCACACTAGGCACGGAAGATGAAAATGAATATGAAGGAGCATGATGACTTAGAGGAGGTTGAGTAGGACTGAATGGAACATTTGTGAGTATAAACCTGCTGGGTAGAGAGAGACACCTTATTGGATGCAATGAAATAGAAAAAATACATTTTCTAACATAGATTAAACATATGAGACTTATGGTTAATAACCAGTGATGAAGTTTATGACCTGTGGGTAATAATTTATTGTCTTGTAAGAGCCACTGCTTTAAAATGCTCTCTAAGAGAACCAACCCATTGCCAAAGGACCTTGATATGTTTAACAGCAGGGAACAGTTTCTTTATGGACAAGGTCAGATAATGTTTCTGCAGCAGATAACAGTTTGTCACCCAGTCAAGTCGGGGCTGGAGTTCGGCTGAGCAAGATGTGTAGGCAATGTGCGTAGTAGTGCCGAGTGTAGTATCAGTTGCTCCATCATGATTCAGTAAAAAACATTACTGCATGGGCTGAAGCCCGAGTGAGACGAGATGTGTGGAACTTGGATGAGTCTGGAAAGACAAACTTGTGAAAGAAGTTTATAAAGTGAAGAACATTTGATAAAGAAAAACAAAATAAGTGGAATGTTAAAGATGCTAATGAAAATGTTAGAATCTCATAAATAGAGATGATGTAAGGCATAAGAGAGGTAAGTAAAGTAGTCGTGGATAGTTGTATAATGGGATATTGAGTAGTGTCAGATGGAGTACAGTATAGTCCCGGTTTACGCGGATTTTTTATACACGGTTGGTCATTTACGTGGCACCTGTCCAGACGCGCCAATTATTAGTTACGCGGTACATTCCATAATTTACGCGGGAAGCAGCGCGGGGAAGGCTGCGCTCTAGGTCGCTCTTCTGTCACCGCTGACGTCAGACTCGTGACGATAACGTTTCGGACTGTGATTGGGCCACGCATCCCCTCCGCCGCGAGCTGTGATTGGTCTAATTTTACTTGGCGTGCCCTGCCAACAGAGGGAATAAGTTGCTGACCTTAGAAGCGCCAGTCCCATTGTCCTCCGTCTCCGCGTAAACAGTTCTCCCTCGTGCCCGCTAATCTGCTCAACAATGGCTTCCGCTGGACCCCCACCACCCCTGAGAAACCTTTAACTACCTGGACCAAGCCATGGTTATGTGAAGGAAGTCATCGAGTTTGCAGAGAAAATCAAGCTCATCCTTGCCAAAGACCCAGTCAATCATCGCTATGAAGTGTCTAATAACCTTCTGTTGAAATTTATGGAGCCGTACGTCCAGATGTGTCACGACCACATCAATGCTAGCCGTCAACGAAACATTACCGAGATCTTCACCCTCAACCCACCACAGCCACAACCAGCCCAAGTCAGTGATAGTGACGATATGGACTTTGAGGGGCTTGACGCCGAGGCCCTGCTAGCCTCTGTGGTGGATAGTGATACAAGTGAGGGCCAATAATCTGCCCTCTGCCTCGGAACCAACCCCTTATCCCCGTGTGCCCAGCCATCTCTTCTACTAATATAAGTGTTAAAAAACCTAACATTATTGATATTTCTCTTGTATATTAATTGTGTGTGCATACCATCATAAAATTAAGATCTTATTTTTCCTAACAAGGTACGTATTGTGTCAGAAAAAGGGTAGTCTGGCGGTTGGCCCAGTCTCTATTTCAATTAATCCCATATGTTCTGTTATTTTGTTAACGTGTTTCGCGTTATACGTGGACCTCCACTGGTTTAATTGACCGTGTAAAACGAGACTATACTGTACTGTTAGTCAATTGTATACAATGCTTAAAAACATAGATGTCTCAGAAATTCTAGGCTATGCACCAACATGTGAGGACGGAGTTTTAGAACAGTTTTTTATATATATTTTTTTTTATTGTTTAAAAGAGACGAAAGAAACTGCGAGGTTAAGTGAAAATTAGTATAACAGATAATATTAATGCAAAGAAACAGGATAACCAAGTAGCTACTGTACTATGGGTAGGACCTGATGGGTTAGGGACCAGAAATGAAAGAAAGAGACAATTTAGTTGGTTTTTGGTAAAGAAAATGTGTGAGGCAGCCATGGTGAAAAAGGCGTTACCCATGTTTGTAAAGTAGTATTTTTTATGTAAAGATTGTGGCTCTATGCAAGTGTTGCACCTCATATAGCTAAGTAAGACCTGTGGCTGACACAACACAACAAACACTGAAAGGCAAAGTTTTATATAAGAGATAAACATAATTGATAGAGTGTGTGATATATGAATACTGTACAATGTATGAGTTGTGTACAGTAGACCCTTGCCATTTGTGGTAAGCAGATGGTGGCTAGCTTACAAGCCTTTTCCTGCAGCACCACGAGTCACCCCCATGCAGCATCTCGTGTTGTACTTTCAAAACTTTCGTGTTTCTGTGTGAAATGCCCCCTAAAAGACTGCCTGGTGTCAGTGCTAGTGATGCTAGTGGAGTGAAATGTAAAAGGCAGAAGTGGGTGATGACCCTGACAAAGAAAGTTTTATTAGATAAGTTAAAAGAGGTGAGGAGTGCTGCCATGGCTGGTCGGTTGTTTGGTACAGTAGTGCACTAAGGTAGTATAAGTTGCCATCCTCAGTTTTGCCAATTAGTACCATTTCTTGGAACCTATCCCTTGTGAAAGGCACAGTTTCTTTTCTCTCCTTAGTGAAGTCATTCTTTGAGCCTCTGGGTGTTAATGTGATCTTTTTTATTACATTTTCTATGCCAAAAGATCAAAAGTTTATGTATCTGATAATAGAACTGGTTGAAATGTACATTTTAATGGCGAAAAAAATAAGTTGCCTTTGGACTGCTGAAAATAAGGAAACATGCTTTCTCAAATAAAGCACATAATAATCAGCATAATATGGGATACTATGCTATGCGCACTGTTGTAATTACATTAACCATCAGCAATGCATGATGTTAAAATGCACAGTTTTGGGCAGAAGTGGTAAGAGACTAAAAATTAAGAGGCTAAAAATTAAACACTTATTTCTCTCCCTGTGTTGTATACATATTTTGGGTTATATATATCACTAATGTGGACATATTGGCTAATGGTCCTCATATCTTACTGGATTAATGGTGAGAAAAGGCATAAAGAGGAGCACCCTAGCTGATAGGTTTTCACACAGGGTTTCCTTCCAGTTTTAGTCGACAGGTGGCAACACTTGTTTTAAAAGCCTGCAACATTGGTCGAACTTCGAAGAAAGAGTATACATTTTCTGACCAGGTTTAAAATGGTTGAATGTTGCAGTGAAGCCAAAAGCAAATTCATGCAACTACAGCACGGTGGAATATGAAAGCTAGAGGGCTAAGGTGCATCAATGTCTATGAGGCTTTTGACACCAAACATAACTGCTCAATTTTTTAGAATGACCACCAACTTATCCACAAAATGATCTCATGTGATTAAGCTTAGCTTTATCTTGGTTCAAAGAAGCTTTTTATCATCATTTAGTTATATTAATTTAGTTTTTAATATGATCATTGTGCAGTCAACTGGTCCAAGAAATTGAAGTTGCTTTCTCTGCAGATTCAACAGAAAACAAATCGTTCTCCTGCCCTTTGAGCACGAATATCGACATGGCTTCCAACATTTTATGTCAAAGTGAGTACTGTACTTCTTCTTTTGTTATTTAAAATTGCAGATTTTTAATTGGTGAAACTTTATACAAAACTCACTTCTGAATTACAATAGTAACTTGTACCAGACACTAGATGATAGGACTTAGCTGGTCAACTATTACTTTACACAGTAGCTATATACAGTACAGTACTGTTGTACACTTAGTATTTCATGTATAACTTTGGCTTCATCACTCATGTCTTCCAGATTTGGTCTTTCACATGTTCATTCACTACTCTGTACAGTCCTCCTATCTTCTCTCTCACTCCTGTTGTCTGGATCTCTCACAGTCTCTTAATTCTGTCACTTGCTATATGCTCTATAACTCTTGTTCATCCGTCCATACCTTCTTATCCTTTGATCTTTAATTAGGTTCATTTCTATTTTACTCCAATATCTCTACTTTTTTCCTTTCACTATTTTTCTCATATCCCAATCATAAATACTGTACATAATTATCACATTTGCATTTGGGTTCCTATGTTTCACTAACTTAAAGAGTAAGCTTATACCTCTTCTCTTCTCAGCTCTCCTCACAGTGTTATTATAATGCTCTACACTCATGTCCTCTTTGTCTCTATTAATTCCTTATCTTGCCAAAGTTACTTTCCAAATTTTTAGAATTTGAAATCTTGTCAACCATTCACCAGTTAACTGTGTTTCATATTTCTGTTTCTTTATACACCTATTTTATATTGTGAAAATGTTGGCTGTTGTTTATTGTAGTTTCCATGCACTCACTTTAGTCACTTTTAGCCAGTTGCCTTCACATTATACAATGGAGTTGCAATAATTGGCAAAAATACAAATTTGTGTTCTTAAATTCACAGGTACAGTAGGGTCAGGATGTGTTGCGAGATAAGGTCCAACGATGTTCGCTATATACTAAATCGCGATATATGATTACATGTAATCAATGGGGAAAATAGGGTTAGGTTCTGGAGGCCAATAAAAGTGACTAAATTTGACTTAACAAGTTCATTTTCTTACTAACTAAAGCACCAATGAACACTAGACTCAGGAACAACAGGCTATTTCAATATTAATATCAAGGAACACCAGACTCGGCAACTGACGCCACACTGCCACCCTCACTTGACTATCCCACACCTACATAACTGAACAAACCAAAATTATTAGTTACAGTATTAAATCATTTCCATTAAGCTTTCCATTATCTTCACGTCACTAGCAACCCATTTACACTCACCTTAGAGGTCGTAATCTGCAGCAGAGTCGGCTGCTTACTCGTCATGCACTCAGAAAGACAGAGCGGGTGAGTGTGAATGCGTGGGTGAGTAGCCACGGTGAACGCCTCTGGTGAGCAAATAACACATTTGTTTGCTATGGCGGTACATTTTAAATATTTCCTGCCTGGTTTCCCTCGCGAAATAAATAATTTATATCTATATATTGGAAAATGTCGATAATTTTGGTACGTATTCGCGATAAAAAAAAATCATTATAAAAAGTCGCGATATATCCTTACCCGACTGTAGAGTACCTCTGTTGCTTCCCCTTCTTTTAATTTAGTGGTCAAATATTCAGCATTTATGGCTGAGCATCATTTGCCACAGAGTTTGTTTATATCTGTGCTTGAATTTGACTTAGAATAAAAAATATATAATACACCAGTATAAATATCACTTCAATGCTCTACTGTGACTTATAAATACAATATTATGCAATTTTACCATAATTCTCGTATTATTTAGGTGCCTATGGTACCGGGTTAAGAAAACATTACATTAAAGTAATCACTTTTCATCCCTCCCAAAATCACACACCTGTCTCTAGATGAGTTATTGTGTGGTATTAAATTCCTGGTTCTTTGTTAACATAATGTGGTCACAGCCAACCTGGCACCTGCCTTGATGGTGTATTGGCACAACCCTCACGAAATTATGAGAAGGGAACGAGCTGTTTATGTAATACAGATCTACTTTTTATACAATATCTATGTATTAATGAATTTTTTTATGTATTACGTATGATGTTTAGTGTTTATTAAAACAGTTTTGGAACAGTTTATCTTGGCCTCTGGAACAAAACTAATTATTTCCATTTAAATCGTTGATCCAAAATGTACACTACAGCGATCCCTCGGTTAACGAGCACCTCGGTTAACAAATTACCTTCCATAAGATTCTTCACTTCGGTTAACGAGCCAACCCTCGGTTAACGAATTCCTTACAAATTTTTCCCAACATGTTTTCGCCTGCATTTGGCTGCCCACCAGCTGTAGTATTAGTCCGCCAATACAGTAATCGGTTTTAGGGCTTAAATTCCTTACCATTTTAGTAAATATCAAGAAGGTTGTACTATTCAATAATTTTAAAAGTTTTATATTAAATTTTTTAGTCATTTTAACAATTATTGAACACAATTGAAGTACAGGAAACTAGTTTTTTGCGCGCCAAACAGCCACTCAACACATCAAGCTAGGCGTCAGTTTGTTTACCAGCTCAGAGGAAGGAACATCTTGTTTGAGACTCTTCAACGCAAACGCTTTTTTTCTGTTTCCAGTCAAATTATTGGTCATTTTGAAATATATTTTACATATTGATAATATGTAGCGCAGTGTAGTGTTGACTTAAAGAAAATAATCTTGAATTACACCAAGTGAACTAAAATTTTATGGATGAAATGGCAGCATGGGGTGACTTCTCTTCCACCCCCACTGCCTTCTCTTCTCCCTTCTCCTCCACCCCCACTTCTAATTCCCATCATCATCATCAACCAGGAGCCTTCCACATACACACCTCAAAGCAAGTGTACTTTACTGCATTTAATTTTAGTTTGTATGTAATTTTCGGTGAGCTGGAACCAATTACCCAAAAGCCATTGAAACAAAGGTTTTTGTTAACGAATTTTTCGGTTAACGAGCAACCCTCTGGAACGAATTGTGCTCGTTAACTGAGGGACCACTGTTATTATAATTAATGTGCAATGCATTTTATTATTACACCTTATTAATCATGATAATTGCAATAATCACTATCCATTGTTCAGCAATTATCCTGGGCTGTTAAACACTCAGCTTCAGGTGAAGTATATGAAGAATATTGCTAAGACTGGAGTAAGCCTCATTAAACATTTCTATTTGGTATTCTTTCAGGTCAGAAGTTGTTCTGAAGAGTGGGCATGGAACAGTTGCTGTTTGGCTTCAGAACGATGCTGGCTTTTCACGCTGGGGTCCCACTCCAGACAAAGTTGATGCCTTGTTGGAGGCATTCAGGCCCGGCCGTGAGCGCGACCGTGACCGGCAAGAGATGCTTTCTCCTCCGCGTAGAGATTCGAGTGCAGAAGCTCCACCTCCTTATGTTGACGTGAAGGCTGCTCCTCTCCTGGCCGGAGGATCACCATTGGCACCACCCACTGCCCCCTCTGCCGTCGTCCCATCGGCTATCCTGAGCACCTCCCCGTCTTCTGCCGTGCCACCCACTGCTCCGACCAGCCCGGCCACCACTACCGCCATATAGAACTCACAAGTTTGGGTTATAAGCTTATTTTTATCTTTGGAAAACTGTACCTGTGTAATATTGCTATTATGCAAGGATTATAAAGCAATGTACAGTTTTGCTTAGAAATGCAAATTTTGTTTATTTTTAAGAATTCCACTCGGTGTTCTACATGTGTTAGCATTATAAAGTGTACTTGAAAGTGTTCACGGATTGGAATAATCTCAGACGAAAATCCTGTGATGGGGGGGGGGGGGGGGCAGTCCTTGTGTCCTGGTAATTTGAATTTAGTAGGTACAATAACACTGTTTTAATTTTATCTGTGACTATATATCTATGCTTATAGATATCTCTCTTTATGTAAATGTGTGTATGTATGCATTCATCAACTATCTTTCTTTGTATATCTCTGAATTTGTATTTCTGTCCTAATATTTTTATCCTATCAGTTTGTTGTAGATAAGACTGTTTTGTTATAAATATTTATACTACTCTGTTAAATTGATACTTGAATTTTTATTGGTAAATTTAGTATATTTTACAAGTCTTGGTCTAACATGTGTTTTTATATAAAATTGTTATAACACCTCTTTACTGTATATGATACTGAAATGAGTTTTTAATAGCACGGACCCAGATATATTTATAGTGTTTTAACATATCATTCTCAAACTGTAGGTGAGATGTTGTATCTCATTGGTAGGCCATTGTCAAAAACCTGCCAAAATTCCTTATTACCAGGTAACAGAGGAAGTGTGGCTGGCAAAATGAATTTAAAATATTAAGAAGGAAAAAGAAAGCAGGACACAGTGGGTTAGGCCAAGGGGAGAGCAAAGGCAAGTTGCTGGGCTGTTTGCCATATGCAATTTTTTATATTTTTATTTATATGTTTTTATTTTTTCCAATCTGCTTGGTATTGTATAAAAGTTTCCAGAGTTTTATAATATGTAGCCTTTGTGTCGTTATTTTCTCCTGTGTAAAGCTTCTGGTAATTTTATAATCTGGAAATGTAAATTGATATATTGTTTATATATGTTTGATATGTATTTTTCTTTACATACTTTTTATTTTAAACCTGGCATTAAGGTACGTAACTGTACTCGTTAATAAATATACATCAGTATATGTTTAGTTTTGAGCACAAGTTGTGTTGTGTACATTAAACACGGTCACCTTCTGTCTCCTTAAAATTACGCACTATACTGTAAATAGTTTGTGAAATTCTCTGGCTTAACTTTCCCATTTTCCTCCAACTCCAATCCCATTTTGTAGTTGTTTCTCACCATTCTGCAAACATTGTGGCTATTATCCAATAACTTCAAGTGCTGAACACTTAACAATCATTGTTGGATATATTTGCTACATTCTGTATGAGATCAAATAAACTAAACAACACTCGGTAATAAATGATGAGTAATTAGCACCGAAAAATGTCATTAAGACATTCCAAGTGTCATTAGGACCACTAATTACCCTATCACATTTCTAATCAAATATTCGTGATCAGTGCTCAGGAGTACCTATACAAGTATCGAGATTTTGAAAAACCCAAAGATCGAGATTTCAGGCCGAAACAGTAAGCTTCACCTCTTAGTGGATTTCTTATCAATATACTGTAATCTTTTTCTCAGAATTGAGATTGTATGCATTTAACTAAAGGACATCCAGAATAACACCAAAAAGTGCCATCGAAAAATCATAGGTGGCGAGTAATTATCATGGCAAAAGTAATTAAAATATTACAAGTCATTAATAGTCGTCCTCATGTGTTTGAATCATTGTCTTTAAAGGGCTGAACCATCATCGTCAAAGGATTAAACTGCCATTCTCTAAGGGCTAAATAATCATCCCAAAAAGGTTGAACCATCTTCCTTAAAGGGTTTGATACCAGTCCTCAAAGGGTTTAAATCTAATTATCTGAGGGTTTATTCCATCATCCTCAATGGATTAAACTATTATTGTCAAAGGGTGCAACCATATTCCTCAAAGGGTTAAAGTATCATCATCAAAGGATTAAACCATTGTCCTCAAGTTGCCAATAGTGCATAACAGAGCCAGTACATTCATCTCAGGGGCAGTGGTGACCCCAGCGGCGCCCCTACGAGCCCAGGGACAGCGACGTCCCCAGAGGCCCTACTAGGGCCAGCAGCTCCCCCAAGGCCCTCCCAGGGGCGGTGGTGCCAACAGGGGCACTGCCGGGGGCATTTTCGCCCCTAGAAGTCCTCCTAGGGACAGCGGTGCCCCCAGGAGCTGCGGCACCTCTAGAGGGCCTTCTCAGGGGAGGTAATGACCCCAAGGGCCCTCTCAGGGGAGGTAACGACCCCAAGGGCCCTCTCAGGGGAGGTACCGACCCCAAGGGCTCTCTCAGGGGAGGTGGCTCCCCCAGGGGCTCTGGGACACTCAAGCACTCCCTGGGACACTGGCACTCCCTGGGACACTGGCACTTCTTGGGACACTCCCTGGGACACTGGCACTTCTTGGGACACTCCCTGGGACACACTAGCACTCCCAGGGGCACTTCTTGGGACACACTGGCAATCCCTGGGACACACTGGCAATCCCTGGGACACACTTTTATGGCATTTCTATAATGTTTCCCCCACAAATAAGCCATAGTTTGATTATTGTTATTGTTATTATTGTAACAGTTTGAACCTCATTCAAAGTTGTTTAATACGGCTTTTAATCTCAGGGTCATTTAATCCCGCTTTTAATCTCTCTCAGTCATTTAATTAGTCTTGTATTTAATCTCATTCTAATAACTGTTTATTGACGTCCGTGGTTTTTAATGACGTCATAAGAGAAAGTATTGTTTACTTTTTTTTATTGTATAATATTGAAATTACTTTTGTTTATCTTCTTCGCCACTGACCGGCCTGTGTATCTACCTATCTATCTATCTTTCTATCTATCTATCTATCTATCTATCAGCGATAACCACCCATTAAGGGACGATATAGTTGAGTAACTCGGTGATGTTGGCAGCCCTGAATGGTCAACAAATGACTGTCTCCGAAACTTAAGAATTTGGATTATATTATTGGATTTATCTTTGTATTTATTTTTCCGTAAGGTCTTCCTGATTGTTATTTTTTCTATATTACGATATAAATTAATTTACACCAAAATTTACCTTAAAATTTGTATTAAAATTTGTATGTACGATTGAGGTTGTATATATTTTGTTAGGATTACTCATTCGGACAAGGCTTTGGCGGGAAGAGGTTACATAGAGCAGTGATTGGCCGGTGGGGAGCAGTGCTCCTGGAGACACAGAGGGGGGAAGTGCTGCCGGTCGTCTCTCTCACTTGACAGACGTTGTTCTTTAAAGGTATGGTATGTTTTATTTTCAATTTATTTCAGTGGTTAAATTTATTATTCGATTTTGTACCAAGTGATTTATTTTAAAAGGAAGTAATTTAAACACTTAAAGAATATTGTAGATACACAATGAGTAAGCATTCGTTAATGGTCGTTAACCATCACATTGACTAGAGAAACTTTACTATTTTTGGCTTGTGCTTTTATTTAAATTAACAAAATATGGTTTAATTTTAGTTTTGGTGACCGTAAAGATTTTAATATTTATTTGTTACTCCTAAGCTTCTTTGTTTCTTTACAGATGATGGATCCAATTGGTTGTGTAGCTGCCCTGCTGAAGACCAGTTCGCTGCGTCCGTGGTCGTCAGCGTGGGTCACCTTATTGGCTGAGGTTAGAAAGTTTGTTCTGACGTGTTATGTTAAGTCTACTTCACTTAAAACTTTGCCACTGGGGTCTAGAGGCGGTCGAACGCATCTAGACGTTGGCAAGTACTGACTCTTACACTTTTGGCAAGTACTGGCTGTTATAGTTGGCAAGTACTGGGCCTGTACTGGCTGTTGCACTTTTGGCAAGTACTGGCTGTTATAGTTGGCAAGTACTGGGCCTGTACTGGCTGTTGCACTTTTGGCAAGTACTGGGCATGAACCGGCTGTTACTGTGGAAAGTACTGGGCATGTACTAGCTATGTTACACTGTTGGCAAGTACAGTAGTCACAAAACAGCTCACACTCAGGGCCGTCATAAGATTGTTCCAACAGTTCACAACTCGGTACAAAAAAAAAATTAAAGTTTTTTGGACGTAAGACTTCAACCATAAGCTGTAGCCTCGTAGTGGGGTGAGCGTCTGCTAGTTGTGAACACCAGGCTAAGTAATGAGCTATTACATGTTTATAATCCTGCATTAAGTCACACCTCGCTTGTCTATAAGGTGGACAATGGCATGAACTCATTGGCTTTACTTTACACAATATGCCAATCACTCGCAATACTGTTATTATTCATAAGTCATCTGTTTCAATATAGGACTTGGGTATGTCATTTTCCAGTCATTGGGGAACGTTTTGCTTGTTTATGCTTCTGTACTACAAGATTTAACGAGGTCAGGAAGGTCATTATACAACTCGTGAAGCTCCCCATCAGGTCTCTATGTACCTTTATGGTATAAATGCAGTTTGGACCAATACACGGCGGAGTGTTTTAACCATCCCAACCGTTACATCTCCTTATTGGGAGTATTTATAACACCATCTCAATCAAGAATAATGGCAGAAATGAATCTTGGAAGTGTTTCCAAACTTTTGGGGGATAACAGATTGTTACTTTCCCCCGGAATTAAAGGTCAAATTAAATTCACACTAAAATACACAGGATAAACTACCGGGGCATATTGGCCGAAACTGCCATTTTACCAAGTTTAGTTTTGATAATTTGTTTTAATACTTGACTGAGAACATGTCAGTGTTACTCCAAACACATGGGAGGTTTACATCCTCTTGTGAACACTATTTAACTCCTCTCGTCTTGCCCTGATCCGGTCATCCGAGTGTGTAACATTATCTTAGTCTGGGGTCTGATGTGCCCACACGTTGAAAGCTTTTGGGGCTTTGACTTGACTTCATTTGGAATCGGATTGGCTGTCTTGCTCAGTGTTTCTACAATCTGAATGGACTTGTATTCCTTGAGACAAGTGTGTTTGGTCTGGAGTATACAGTACAGTATATTTTATCAAACGGTTTACTGGCTGTGATATTCAGCATCGTGTCTGCATTCCTGTTTCTCAAGTGTAATTTCATTCCTCCAGTCAGTCAGTCACCAGTAGCCCATAATGCTGTGTACAGTATTAATGCTTTTAAACTGGCTTGGCTTAATAAACTTCAATTCTGTGATCTATAAATACATCCAACAAGGAGTAAGTCTCTTGCCTTTAGTTTAATTTTCCACCATTTATATCCAAATTCTTCTTCCCCCCAACAAGTACCTTCACCTGGCTGGCTCTAAGGTCCTGTACAGTAACAGGATCCTTCTTAAGTTAGCCAAATAACTGGCATCAACCTTGGCATTAACTTGCCTGCATCTATAGTTCTCAATTTATCCAATACGTTGTTCCCAGTACAGGTAACTACATTTGTATTCTATATAAATCTTATACCTGGTGAAGATTGTGGATTACTTGTGTTATAAATGGTGGAATTTTTTAATGATATTTATTAAACTTTACAAGGACCCTTCATGTAGTTGTAAAGAATTGTAAATTAATGTTCTGGGTTGACGGCCTGTTAATGTCATTGGATGAATAACTCGTAATTGTAAGTGTTAGTTTCTTTAAATTTTAGCGTAATTTTGATTAATTTGTTGCTATTTTGTTTATTAATGTTGCTGCATTCTTACAAGAAATTGAGAAAATGTTAAATGTTACTTTGCCGTCCTCTTACCAACAGCTCTTGAATGTAATAAACATTTTCTTTATCTAACAGATACCTTGCATAATGTTGATAAAGGACAGTACTATAAAACATTGTGGGGGCAGTTAACCAGTATAATCAGTGGATGACTAAAGAATACATGTAATACTGTACACTGTATCCAAGCTTACGTAATACTTGTAATACTGTACACTGTATCCGAGCTTACGTAATACTTGTAATACTGAATTCAAGTTTGTCAATGATATTGCCAATAGTTGAAGAGCTGTGGTAAAAATAAGGTTGTGTAACTGTGCATTGTTCTCCACTCGAGTTGTGCTGTAATGCTTCATTTATTCAGTAGACTAGTTGACAGGTGTCCCTTAATATAAGACAGTTTTATTCCTGGTAATGTGTTCATTAGGTGGAAGTAATTTATATATTGGGATTCTGTTCCTGTGAGAGAATCTTTACTTTCATATACAGTGGGGTATGCTATAACGAACGTAATTGGTTCCAGAACCTCGTTCGTTATAGCATTCGTTCGTTATAGGATTAATCCGTTCCAGGCACCCAAATACAACCGCTTAACACTGAAAAAATTCTGGAAAATGTAAAAAATACGGTACTTTATCTTACCTTAGTGTTATTCAGCATGCAGGTACCCCTAAACACTGGCACATCACTATCACTTCCACTGGGAGTCTTGGCTTTAAGGTCCTCAAACAATTGTTTAGCCTTCTCACAAATTATAACTTCACTAATGTTACCACCTGCCATTTCTTTCTCCTTTATCCACACTAAGAGTAAATTTTCCATCTCTTCAATCACATTACACCTTGCTTTGTTAAGTCTAAGGATTCCCTTAGCCACTTGCACAGTTTTTAACTTCTTTATTCTTCAAAATCGTACATATAGTCGATTTAGCCATCCCATATTCATCACTAAGTTTCGCAATGCTTCTTCCATTCTCACGTTTCTTTATAATTTCTTTCTTAGTTTCAAGGGTTATTAGCTTTCTCACTCGCTTTGGACCATTCATTGTTACAATTGTATACTTGTATAACAAAATAGTTATAAAAATAACGCGAATTTCCACATCAAGAGACGAAATTTCAATAACAGTGGTGCACTGGCTACACAATGAGACAGATGGCGCCTGACGCTCTTGTTGTGGGTCGCGGTACAACAATATTCATGGGCCAGGCGAAGTAGTCCGGTATTCATCCGCGTTCGTTGTAGGAGTTGCGTTCGTTATAGCATTCTCAATTTTATAGGTAAAACCGTTCGTTATAGGAATATTCGTAGTAGGATCCGTTCGTTATAGCATACCCCACTGTACAGATAAGTGGCATCAAAGTGGGATTTATTCATTGTTTGTTTCTATGTAGTATAGACATATTGTTGAAACTATCAGACACATGTGCTCTGTATTGGGGGATGCCTGTAATGTACTGTAGGTAAACTATTTAATTTGTGCAGAGTTGTTAGTTATTCATTCCAGGATGACGACTTAAAGATGGAGGATCCAACAAATGACCCGAGAGATTTCTGGTGAACCGCCTCTTGCTGCGTGGCCCTGCACCACACTGCACCAGTCCAGGGTAACTCATTGTGGTTTCTTCACTAAACTCTCCACGAAGTACAGTACAGTAATAGTAACTCGTGAACTGCCATGTCTAGTTAATTCTTCAGTATATATGTCAAAGTATTAGTACAGTACAATATTAGGGATGCACCAATTAATATAAGTAAAAGATAATATCAATATTTTGTGGAATAATCAGTATCAGTAAACAAAGTATTAGCTGATGCCATTTTGCTGTCTGTGTTGGGTGAAGAAATTACTCTGTAAAATTTTGATTACCGGCAAAATACAGTAATTACGGAAACCAGTTAGTCTGTTCACTTATTATAGTCGTGTCACTCGGCCGCCGATCATTGTCTTGTAGTTATGGCAGTGTCCTCTGTGCAGTTCCACAGCAGTTCATTATACAGTAATGAATATATTATCAGGCCAGACTAAGTAGCTTTTATTTATTGAGAGAAAAATAATCTGGTAAAGACTGTTGCTGACGAGAAAGATTATTTTATATATTGTAGCACTGTTAAAGTGCATTAGATATTTTATTTACCAATATTATTCAAATTAGAACGAAGAACGACCCGGTACAGTATTAACCTATAATGAAAGACTTTCAGTAGGTCGTTTAGGCTGGAGAGGAGTTCTTGATAACAAAATTAATCAATGATAAACAACTCCCTTTAAAGATAATATTTTATTAGAGAATGAGCAATAGTTTAAATGTTCCCAAAATAAGGTTTTAACATTGTCACGTCTCTATTTGGGTTATAACATTAGTCCTTACTTTTTATTATTCCGTACAGTTAATAATTAATGTGGACGGTATTCCTCATGGATGGGTGCAGCTTCCAACAGCCTTTAAACTGTCTATAAATAGTTGACCACTTGATTAGTGAGTTATGTTAATAATTACTGGGTGTTGTGCCGGGTAGACTTAAACGCTGCAATGATAAAATTTAAAACCCAGCTGCTCTTAACATTGCAGCTTAGAATTCCGTCAGACTATTTCTAAAGTTGATGTATTTGTGGACTGGTTCTCTACCACCAGAGTAAATTGTTTTATTTAAATCCTGTTATTTGGCTGATATTTTGCCTTGTTCATAGTCTGGCTTTGGTGGTGACACTATATAGTGACTTAATTGTTATACCTGCATGATAAAATTGACTTAAATTATAGCATTAACTCTAAATCTGTGTTTTGAATCTGGCAGCAGATTATTGGGAAAATTTTGATTAGTAATGTTATTAATGGTGCATCACTAATGTTCTTCAATTACTGTACTAGATTAAGTGGATTAATGTGGCACTCTATAGAAGATAAAACCTTCAGTTTAGGGTCATGTTATAATACTGTATTAGGATAAATTAGTATTAAAATATCATGCTTTAAACCTTTTATAGGTAATAACATGTGACTTTACTCTTAACTACTTACAACTTTAAAAAACAATAATTTAATACATAAAATGTAAACTAAGTAAATTAACTTTTGCTCATTGCTGAACTTGGTGAAATAATTCATAAATGTAAATGTAAAGTTACCTACATTTTGTATACTTTAGAAATAATAATTTACTGTTCTGTACTGGGCCCAAGTTATTCATTGATGTAAATTTAGTTAAAATTAAATGTTCACAAATCAATAATTCCTAAAGCAGAGTCATTGAAAGACATTTTAAATATATTAACTAAACTATGAACCAAAGATGCAGGTTTATTGTAGTTATGACTCGATAACTCTTGTGGTTAAACTAAACCGGTACAATATACATGGTTAGGTTAAGTTGCTGTACAGTTACTGATATTCCCTTAACACTTGGCAGTATATCAAGGATCATAAGGTGAACCATTTCAATTACCAAATTTATATTTTTATATTAAGTAATTTGTACATTGGTCCTTGTTAAGTGTTAAATTGTCTAGAACACTACAGCACATTGTCATTATATTAAAAATAATTTTCTGGTTAAATAAATGTGATTATTAATTTTACTTTTTATTTTGTACAGAAATATTATTCAGGACTTTGTGGTGGGTGGTTACCACTAAGCTGGACTTGCTGCTGCTGCCCTGGAGAGCCTGCTGCTGCCCTGGACACGGTTCTGTCCTAGGCTAGCCACTACTGCTGTCCTGAACTGCCTGCTGCTGCTGCCGCCACCCTGGACACTGTCCTGTCCTAGGCTGGCCACTGCCTCCTGCTGCCACCCTGGACACTGTCCTGTCCTAGGCTGGCCACTGCCTCCTGCTGCCACCCTGGACACTGTCCTGTCCTAGGCTGGCCACTGCCTCCTGCTGCTGCCACCCTGGACACTGTCCTGTCCTAGGCTGGCCACTACTGCTGTTGCCACCCTGGACACTGTCCTGTCCTAGGCTGGCCACTACTGCTGTCCTGGACTGCCTGCTGCTGCAGCCACCCTGGACACTGTCCTGTCCTAGACTGGCCACTGCCTGCTGCTGCTGCCGCCACCCTGGACACTGTCCTGTCCTAGGCTGGCCACTGCCTCCTGCTGCCGCCACCCTGGACACTGCCTCCTGCTGCTGCCACCCTGGACACTGTCCTGTCCTAGGCTGGCCACTGCTGCTGTCCTGGACTGCCTGCTGCTGCAGCCACCCTGGACACTGTCCTAGGCTGGCCACTGCCTCCTGCTGCTGTTGTTGTCCTGAACTGCCTGCTGCTGCTGCCACCCTGGACACTGTCCTGTCCTAGGCTGGCCACTGCCTCCTGCTGCTGCCACCCTGGACACTGCCTCCTGCTGCTGCCACCCTGGACACTGTCCTGTCCTAGGCTGGCCACTACTGCTGCTGCAGCCACCCTGGACACTGTCCTGTCCTAGGCTGGCCACTGCCTCCTGCTGCTGCCACCCTGGACACTGTCCTGTCCTAGGCTGGCCACTACTGCTGCTGCAGCCACCCTGGACACTGTCCTGTCCTAGGCTGGCCACTGCTGCTGTCATCCTGAACTGCAACCTTGGACACTGTCCTGTCCTGGGCTACCCACTGTTGCCCTTTACTGCTCTGCTGAAGAAAAATTTATAATGCCATTAAGTTTCCATTAATAAATGTCTAAATGTCAATACCAGTATTCATTAACCTTTTCAGTACAACTTTTACAGAAAAGTTCAGCTTCACATTTTGAAGCAAAATACTTTCATAAAGCATCTGAAAAATTATATAAATATAATAAACAAATGAAATACAGGGTACAAATATAATACAAATAAAACATACAATACAAATAAAATATACAAATATATAATAAAAAAATATACAAATATAATATACAAATGAAAAATATAATACAATGATACATATATATATATAAAATAAAAGAAATAAATATAAAAAAATAGCTATAAATAAGAAAAAATAACTGGAAATATACAAGAAATAGCTAAAAATATGAAAAAAAATGGCAAAAATATGAAAAAATGGCCATTTTAAGCAAAAATTGGCCAATTTTGAGTGAAAAATAGCCCAAAAAATGCCCTATTTTTACCCTTAAGTGTTTTTTGAGTTTGCCATTGCCAGGACTAACGTTGAAAAAATTTGGTAAACGATAATCGGAAGAGTCTCCGGAGGTACGCCTCTTCAAATCATCGTTCACCAAAAATATAAAAAAAATACAAGCATAACGGACTACCTGGACGTGGGGAGAATACTCAGCAGGCGCCCACTGAGTTACTCTCCCCACGTCCAGGTAGTCCGTTATGCCTCATAATAAACATAAACACAGAGATACCAAGCTGGAGCTCTTAAGAATGGCACAAATTTTTTTTATCCCTAAAACCAGACAATTTCTTATTACTCAAATTTTGTGCAGGTAAAATTTTGGTCATTTTTGGACTTGGAATATTTTGAATGATGAATTTTTGGACTTAGAATATTTCTAACGATGAATTTTTGGACTTAGAATACTTCTAACGATGAATTTTTGGAATTAGAATATTTCTAACGATGAATTTTTGGACTTAGAATATTTATAACGATAAAATTTTTGGACTTAGAATATTTTTAACGATGAATTTTTGGACTTAGAATATTTCTAACAATGAATTGTTATACTTAGAATATTTCTAACAATGAATTTTGGATCTTAGAATATTTCTAAAGATGAATTTTTGGACTTATAAATACTACTGTTAAGCACATCTAGATAAATACAAAAATATTTGGCATAATCAGATTTAATGTATCAAAATAATTCTGAGATTTCGGTGCTACCATAATATGCAGTCTACTGGGGCATTTACACTATACCCTCGTTAAATCAGATAGTTGTAATTCGGACTTTAGCTTAATTCGTAGGTTTTCAAAAAATTAATTAAATGATTTGAATTTGGAATGAATCCAATCTGAAATAACTGAGTGGTTCGAAAGTTGCCTTGGCTGCCACATACAATATTCTATTTATAATTATTGTACAAATTATAAGTATTCATAAAATATACTTATAATAATAAAGTAAATAATACCGTAATAAATAAATAATGTCTTACAATAATAAAGTAAATAATACCGTAATAAAAAAATAATGTGAGATCGTAAAATGTAGATGATACTCCGAAGGCGTCATGGCCACACTGGTGAATGAAATAAAAACCCTCATTGGAGAAATAAAAGACCAAATTTTAGAGCTGGTGTACTAAGACCCTCTTCAGCCAACTAAAACAACAAAACAAGGGAGAAACACATAGAACAAAGGAACCCGTCTCCTGAGTTAGGTAGGTTGGGGATTAATCTTCTTGATGACAGCAGTGGACCCCAGAACTGATCCTCAATACTATTACACTTTCTGAATATCATCTATATATCATTAGTTCACCTCACAATGTACAGTAAGTCTTACAGTTATTTATTATTGTATTATTTACTTTATTATTACTGTTTGTACACTTAAAAATATTTGCTTCCACAGTAAGTATAAAGAGTTCTTTATGTGGCAGTCAAGGCTTGGTAATTGAGTATGTTTGTTGGTTGGAATAATGAGGAACAATCTGAACAAAGTGAACAGAAAATGAATGAATAATTGAACACAAAAAAATGAGAAACTGTCGATTAATATCAAAATAATCGGAACTCCGTTAAATTGTATTTTCAGTAATTCTGTGGCCCACAAACTGCACTATACCTTCAGTGACTCGACAAAAAGAGACTCTGGGTCACTCGAATTACTGAAAATACGAATTAACTGAGTTCCGAATATTTTGATATTATTCGACAATTCCTAAATTTTTTTGTGTTCAATTATTCATTTATTTCTGTTCAGTTTGTTCCTCACCATTCCAACCAATGAACATTCTCAGTTACTAAAGTAGCACCGACATTTCTTAACAACCTCTCCTCATGTCATTCTTTGCCTACTTCTAACTCCCCTCCCCTCCACTTTCATTCATGTATCTCTTAACACAGTTAGTTTCCTCCTTTCTCTCCTGAACCATCTCAGTTTAGCCTCCAGGTACTGTACTTCTCTCTGTTGCCAACCATCTTCCACGTCTCACACAATCTCCTTTCCTCTTTTTATCTCTCTCTCTCTCTACTTCATCATTCCTGCCACAAATCTTATCAACCACACTCAACACAACATCTTTTATTATGGCCCAGCATCGTGGTACACTGCCCTTCAATCTGTCACTGGCTGTTTCCCAGCTTCTCAACTCAGAAAAAAAAAGCTTCCTTTCCACTCAGTTCCTTCACAATTCCCCACACTCTCCTTCTTGGAAAATCCACCTTCTTCCTCTTCCTCCATCTTTAAGTAACATGTCACACACACACACTCACAAGCAACCTGTTCTAATTGCCTGACAAAAATGTGGCCAATCTGGGTTTCTGTGCCACCTGACTTAGGCCTACATGGCCAGCCTACTTGCACTTTTCTTAAACACCTGTTTCATGCCATTCCCAAACTCAAGTATTCTTCACCTTCAATATTCCTTATTCCAAAGCCTTTCCCACCATGCACACCTTCATAACCCAGCGCGACAAATTTGGAAAATAAAAATGGTTTGTTTTAACGGAGATCACTACATTATAAACTGTATCTCCTAAAACAACATTAACTGGCATGACTATAACAGAATAATTTCCGCATGTCAGTCAACAGATTTTAGAGCAACATTAAATGACACCGAACTATTGAGATTGAATTCCTTAATGAACAATAAAATATATTTACGGTTTAGTAAAGTACCGGAATAGTTCAACAGCCTCACTAAATCATATTAATTCTAAAGTTCCTGAAAACACAAAAGAATATACTTTTTTCTTTAATTTCAAATCACAGTGTGATGGCATTCTAAGTCCAAGTAAATTTAGAAGCTAAATTTAGCCAAATTATACATGGATAAAAAGTGAGAAATAAGTGTTCTGGTTAATAATTAAAAGAAGACAAATTTTCAATCTTCTAGAGCTGCAACTAAACATCTCAGTTTAATATTTACCTCCACCTCACACTGGCTCACACTGCAACAGAGTAACACCTGTGATGAAACAAAATTTTCAGGGAAAAGCTCAAAATATTTCCATGCACTAGACCACTTTAGATAGATAGATATATATTTATTCCGTAAACTTATCATATAAGTTTACAATTGGCTCAATCTGCGTATAGTCAATGCAGGTACTGTATACAGTTCACCATATAGACAATACAGGTATACAGTACAGTTAAGCATATAGACAATGCAGGTATACAGTTCAGCATGTACTGTATATAGACAATGCAGGTACAGGTATAAATAAATAATGGAAGCCCCTCGAAATAAAGGATGGCCGGCCCAAGGGCCTCCTAGGCGTGAATTTGTTAAGGTGTAGAAGCTGTCGCCAACACAACAACCACACCCCAAGTTAACGAGCTGCATGACCCAGTGTCAAGGAATACAGTAGTCCGAGAAGACTGGACAACTCGCCAACTGCACTGGCTAACCATTACCATCACTGCTGGGTAGACAGAGGCAAATGGCAGAAAGAAACTTGCCCATAGTTTCACCCTGCCCGAGGATTGAACTCGGGTCCGCTCGCTTGCGAGGCGAGGATGCTAACCATTACACCACAGGTCATAAGGTATACACTATACAGTTCAGCATGTATATACAGTAGACAATGCAAGTATACAGTTCAGCATGTATATAGACATGTAGGTATACAGTATTGTGTAAATTGTATAATTCCATGTAATAATTGCGAATTGTAAATAAAACCTGGTAACAACTTGCCCCGTGGAGCCTTGAAGCACCTATGGATATTTGGGTAGTGGTTTTGTGTGAATTTTATGTGAAATATTCTTGTTGTCAGGGGTAAATCTTGGTTTTCTTACAGTAATTTGAATAATCCACGACTCACATGTATAAAAATATAAATAGTGGCGATGATTTATTACTATTATAAATAATTAGTCTGATGAACATAAGAGGTCATTAGATGGTTCATCAGGTTGAGACCAGTAGGCTATTCTTGGCATTTACTTTAAATCTGGTAAATTAGTTTATATGAATAAACTAGTAATTGATTACCATTGTATTTTAACACTAAAGAAGTAACACTGAGTTATAAAGAGTACAGTACAGTATACAGTATAACTTAAACTAATAAGTTAGTCATGTCAGGCACAGTTGGTTCCTGGTGTTGAGAGGTAGACCTGTGGCATGGAACACAGCCAGAGCTGTTAACACACCCAGAGGAAGAACACTTCTGACAAGGTTCAAGATATTCTGTTTTACTTATATGTTCCATCTACAGTACAGCACAGTACCTCAAGGAACAGTTGGGTGAAGTCTTCATAAACCTTCATTAAAAACTCAAAAATCCTTCCTACAATAAGCTGAGTACAGTATCTGAGAGCACATGTACTGCTAGGATTAATTAATTGATTGATTTATGGAATTTATGCTCAAAGCCAAGCACTGGAGCCAATAGGCCAAGTACTGATAGGAGCAAAGTGAATTGTGGGACAGGGTGGAGTAGGTCAGCCTCCATTTTACTTTAACAAATTAATTATTAATTATGTGTGTGTAAACAATACTTACCACATACATAGACAATGCAGGTACAGTATACAGTCCAGTCCAGCATGTATATAGACAATGAGGTACAGTATACAGTCCAGTCCAGCATGTATATAGACAATGAGGTACAGTATACAGTCTAGTCCAGCATGATGAGGTACAGTATACAGTCTAGTCCAGCATGTATATAGACAATGAGGTACAGTATACAGTCCAGTCCAGCATGTATATAGACAATGAGGTACAGTATACAGTCCAGTCCAGCATGTATATAGACAATGAGGTACAGTATACAGTCCAGTCCAGCATGTATATAGACAATGAGGTACAGTATACAGTCCAGTCCAGCATGTATATAGACAATGACGTACAGTATACAGTCTAGTCCAGCATGTATATAGACAATGAGGTACAGTATACAGTCCAGTCCAGCATGTATATAGACAATGCAGGTACAGTATACAGTCCAGTCCAGCATGTATATAGACAATGCAGGTACAGTATACAGTCCAGTCCAGCATGTATATAGACAATGAGGTACAGTATACAGTCCAGTCCAGCATGTATATAGACAATGACGTACAGTATACAGTCTAGTCCAGCATGTATATAGACAATGAGGTACAGTATACAGTCCAGTCCAGCATGTATATAGACAATGCAGGTACAGTATACAGTCCAGTCCAGCATGTATATAGACAATGAGGTACAGTATACAGTCCAGTCCAGCATGTATATAGACAATGCAGGTACAGGAATATGGACAATACTGTACAGGTATACAAAAAGTGATGTACAGTACAACAATAGTGGCCACATTAAGTGACGTTGTATTATATAAGACATAAATCTTTACAAACAGAACAGAACAATTTGTGTCAGAACTCAGGTTAACTTCTATATATAACCTTGGATTTAGAGACAAACAGTAGAGCACGTGTGTGAGGCCACAGTCTGGGTACAGTTGGGTCATGTGATGCCAGGACAAATAAGGAAGCTACAGGTACCTTCTTTATCACTTAGTTAATGATCATCCCTCCCCATATGTGCAAAAATGGAACATGAAACTTCTACTGATGATGACTACCATCCCTACAGTTAACTTCTGCAGGTGGCGGCTGCCATTTGAGAGTTAAGAATGTAATCCATCCTCATGTACTCAGTGATGATTACAGAAGGACAGTCCTTATTGTTCTTGACCTGCATCTGATAATGGGTGAACCACATCATCAAGGTCAAAAGTAAGTAATAACAAAAATGGCCTTGTTATAGACAATCAAGTGCCGTTGAGGACGTCTGTGTTGTCAGCTGATACAGAGCTGTGACCTTCTGCTTACTGCCAAGTTAAACCTTTTAAGGAAAGTCTTCACTCCCTGCAATAGTTTGTAACAGGTGGGTCAGACCTGCACAGTACCAGACTCACACCACCGACTTAACACCAAAATATTTATCACTGGTCATGACTGTCACCTCAGAGATCCACAATAAAGGCCAGAGGGATGATGGAGTGGCAAGAGAAGGCCACCTTATAGTTGTGTGTGATCAAGACTCATTCACCAGTACAGTGGCAAGAGAAGGCCACCTTATAGTTGTGTGTGATCAAGACTCATTCACCAGTACATTACTGTACTGGCATGAATGTTGAAGCTCACTATGGCCGAGTAAACATTAAATTATGATTCACCTTTGTATAAGTTAACATAGTGACATGGTAACTACCAGTAATGAGCCGTTTGGGCAGTTGGTCTGTTCTTTGTTATGTCCTTCATTTTCCAGTGTTAATACTGTACAGTATGGGAGGAAACTGCAGTATTGTACCTGGAGAAAACCTGTCATGTTTGGTAGTGAGGGTAACATCCTTCTCACATCTGTCCCAAGCTGGGGTATGAACCCTGGACACAGTAATGCACCACTGAAGATATAGTGGTGCATCACTGTGTCCTGATATCTGAGGGACAGTCACCAGTGTTTTGGTATAAAACAAAACAATAAACAATATTTTCTTGGTTCTTCTATATCACTAAAGTGGTCTAGTTGCTGAATACATTGGACATTTTCCTGCAAATAATTGTATTCCAGGTATTAATCACATGCATTGTCAACTGTCTATCATGGTTAGTACAGTAGTTCTGTCTACAGTACATATAAGACAGATATACTGTAGACAGATGGACAGAAAGATGTAGAGAGATATACCATATTTCCCACCATATAAGACATATTTTAACCTAACAAATGTCTCTATAATTCACCCTATATCATATATAACTGTAGGTAAAAAAAAACACACAATAAACTTTTATTACGTCGGCAGGAGTCAGCCCACGAGGGGGGAGCACATCCCTGTCTCCCACATCTTTAGTGAAACAATTGTCAAATGGCATGCAGTATTTTGTCCTTCCTCTTATTTATTATCATTATTTTTATCCGTTCTTCACATTGGCGAGGGTCAACTGTACTGTACATGTTATGGAACACATTGCAATTCCTTTTATGAAAGTTTAGTTTAGGTGAACTTTCTTGAGACTATAAACCTTTCATGCTATATCTATATCAGTGGTTGCCTTTAATATGGTGAGAAATACAGTACAGTAGTATAGATAGACTGAAAGATAGATCAAAATCATCAACATCCACATCAAAATCAAACAGCCATTTTCCACGCTCGTGCAGGTTAGCTGCAGTAACTCTCCATGCAGCACCATCTCTTGCAGTCTGTCTTGTCAGGTTCTAAGATCATTTTTTACAATCTCTCCCCATGTCATTCTTGGCCTACCTACCACTGGTTCTCCTCCTCACCACATTTAGACTCATGCACCACTTAACCCAGCTGGTCTCACCCATTTTCTCCACATGCACGACCTCAGCCTTCGTCTTAGCTCTGAGCGGGGATTCTCATCTTTCAGCATCACAGTACGCATCCAACCTCACCATTCTCATTTCAGCTCACTCAAGACTGCATATGTCACCCTCTTTAACTGCCCATGTTTTCACGGATATATAACACACACACTTCTCACACCAGTTGTACACATTCTTCCTTTCATGTGATGGGAAAGTCCTCATGCTGACAATAAAGACAACAGTTCTCTAAACTTCCTCCAGCCATTTATGACCCTTGAAAATAAACAGCACCCCATCCAGCACTGATCAGGTCACCCAGGAAGCAGAACTCATCCATGACTCACAACACAGCAGCCTTCAGCACCCCCTCCAGCACTGATCATGTCACCCAGGCAGCAGAACTCATCCACACAGTCCAGGGATAATCTTCAGTGTTGAGTTTCTTCAGTCTTGCCGTGGAAACATATTTACCTGGGCATACACATCACTTACAGTCAGCAACATCCTGCAGTCTGCCATCCACTCCACTGTACCTCTTGTGTACCCACCATCCTCACTCACTGTACCTCTTGTGTACCCACCATCCACTCCACTGTACCTCTTGTGTACCCACCATCCTCACTCACTGTACCTCTTGTGTACCCACCTTCCTCACTCCACTGTACCTCTTGTGTACCCACCATCCACTCCACTGTACCTCTTGTGTACCCACCATCCTCACTCACTGTACCTCTTGTGTACCCACCTTCCACAGATACTTGTATAGGCGAAGACAGTTTGACAGATGATATAGATACCAGACAGACAGACTAACTGACATACAGGTACTGAAAGATTGATAGAAAGATATAGAAACACAGATAGATAAAGATAGACTGTTAGACAGACATAAAGACATACCTGTAGCAGCAGTGTCTCCATGATCCAGTTGTTAATTTCTCAAGGGTTTAGTCGTTAGTCATCTGTAACAAACAAACAAAAACATTTAATATACACAGTACAGCAGTACATTAATAGTCCTTCAGTACAGAAGTTGTTTGTTTTATGAAAGTTTGGTTTATGTCAACTTTCTTGGGACTGTAAACCTTTCATGCTTGACAAACTCTGTTATTTTTGCCTTAACATTCCCAGCTAAATTAGTGGTACATTAATACAGATAGATAATACAGTAGAATCACAGTTATCCGGCACCTACAGGGATTGAGAGGAGCCGGATTAACAGGTTTTCCCATTACTGTAGTTGAAACTAACTCTTGGGATCCCCCAATAAGTCCTACAGTACACAGTGCTGCAGGCTGACCTAGTAACTTTATGTCTCAGAAAAGCAGAGGTCTTTAACTCTATATAAATGATGTGCCTTACAAATAAAGAACATATTACACAAAACTATACAAAGGTATTACTTTAAGTACTGATTAAGGATCTGGGTTCACAGTTTAATAATTCAAGTAATTAGTGTTAATTAATGACCTTTGAAATAACTTAAGATATTTAGAATGTTTAAAAAGTCAATTATTCTGTGGCTGCAAGTTTTAAATCACCTTTATATACATTCTCTAAATAATAAATATATACTGAAAGATATTGGTAGGCCATATGGAAAGACATACAGTACTGTACATAGATTGACACACTGACAAATATTTGTATTGATAAATAGATTGACAAATATAGATAAAACTGACTGAGATAGGTATTGATACCCTGTAGACAGATATTGGAAGATAATAGAGATAAACTGATAGATATACTGAAAGACAGACACACAAATATACATAAGCAGTCAGAGGAGTGGTTCCCAGACAAGACAAGATGTGATAACTACTGTTGCCCAAGAGTACATCTTTCTTCGATGAAACAAACTAAACGTCACTGGAATAAGCAGTTGGATATGATATTTTATTATTATTAGTGGTATATACAGTAGTTACAGGGGCAATATCAAATAGAACTGCCACACAATAAAAGATTCCAAGTCATGGATAGTGTATGTGAATCCTCTGTTGTGTCTGGCTGTGTATTATAATCTCACATAAATAAACTCAACTCCACAACAACTCGGGTAATCAAAACTATGGACCCTGTGCATGTGTGTATAATCTATGCACATGCAAAAAGTTAATTAAATCTCAGTGGGTTGGTTGACATTGTTTTATGTCACCAGTTGTGGCATCAGTAGTTTAGTCACAGTCAGGGCACAGTGGAGGCCATCTTCCACATGGAGCCAATAGGGCTGTTTCTATTTGATGCTCAACAGTGTGAAAATAACCGCTTCACAGAGATAAGCAAGACGAGAATGGCAGAAGCACCGGGATAACCAGTTTGATGATAATAAAATAGCGGCCTATTGCCACCCAAAACTCTGTCAGGCATCATTAACTCAGATGGTTTAAACCAGGGGTCAGCAACCTTTATACACTAATTAACCACATTGTAAACAACAACTAAGCCATTACACAGTGTAGTTATGCAATATATTCTAGATTTACGAAAATAAAACTTGAAATTAGGCATTAAGAAATATAGAACTAAATTATATACTGTACCAGTACTGTATTCAGACAAGTACAGTAATGGTACTTCAGTATTGTATATGGAAATTTTGTTTGAGTATCCCAATGGGTGGTAATAAATACTAATACTGAACAACATAAAATTATGTTTCACATTAAATAATAATGAGGAAATATTTACTACAATGTGCATTTACTTCAACTGAATAGAATATTGTGGTAATATTTAGTTATTATTTAGCTACAAATAATTATGTATTCTACAGAAAATTTATAGGTTTATACTAAAGGTTCCTTATCTTTTATATACAGCTGCTCCCCGACTCATTACCTACTCGACTTAATACCACCCGCACTTACGACTGCCTCGGTCGTACCAAAATTTTGTCAAATTACGTATTTTCGAGTCCCAACGTCAGTACACAGACAAAATTTTCGTTTGTAATTTACTTTAAAATGGCTGACAAGCTTAAAAGTGAGAGTTTTGTGGTACTGAGAAGAAAAAGAGACACCCATTTTAGATTTTCTATGTATTATTTAAGCATTTTCGACTCACGACCTGGATTTGGGTCCCTAACCCCGTCGTAAGTCGGGGAGGGGCTGTACTTGTGGTCCTTGGCCCGGCAGTTATTTTGAATCATGGCGGGCCCTTAGAATGTACACAGAAGGTTAGTTAATGAATATTTTCCTGATTTACCGTGTTACCAAAGATTATTATGAGTTGTGATACCTGGCACTTATATATAAAGAAGGTTTATGTAAAGAAATGATAATTACTTTGTACTTATTTGCTTGTTATTCACCCCACTGGATCTGCCCTTGTAGCTGTGCATCAGCAAGAGCACAGTACTACCACGATGGAAACACCGGTTCTTGTCCGAATAGCTAAGTTAAGCAACGTTAGTACGGTACTTAGATGGGTGACTTGACTACCTGGCCACCACATGCTGCTAACATAAAGACTCTACTGGAAATAATTATCTCATGGCTTTGTTTGTCAGCTGTCCTTAGTCAAATTGTCTGAATATTATTTTTAACCTCATCAATATATGGCTGACAATGACTGTCCACGTCTGCTTAAAAAGAAAAGGATTTGAAGCAGATTTTCAACAGTAATTGTTACAAGTATTTTAAGCACTACCATTGTAAGGAATATCTTACCAGTTTAACATAGAATATCACATTAGGTGTTTCCTGCATCAAGTGTTCCAACATTCTTATCTTACCTTATCAACTAAGCCGGCCGCTCATCACATATCTTGGATGCTATACTGCCGGCCACCTATATGAGGGTTGCAGACCCCTGGTTTAAACTCTGGCACTCTGCTAGTTTTATTAACTCACAAAGTTTAAATTATCCCCATGGTCAACAGCCTGGGAACCACTGACAGTTAAATAGATAGAAAGATATAAAAAGGAAGACAGACAAATGACTAACAGGAGCAGTTACAACAACTTGTCTTAAGAATTTGGCAGACACAAAGATTTCCTGTATAGGCTATAAGAGCTGTTCCTATAGTTTACCTTGCCATAGATGGTGGTGCTAGCAGTGGTGGTGGTGGTGGAAAGGGTGATAGTACTGGTGACAGCTCTTGTTCCATGCTCCAGTTATCATTTCAGCTGTTATGGAGCAGTTCAATTTCCCAAAGTTTTGTTGTAACATCTCCTCCTGAAACAAATAAAATATTTGATTTACTATAAAAAACTTGGGGAGGTTAAGTTCGGTTAGGTTAGACACAGACAGCTGCTGTACCATCTATTATTATCATCTTTGGTATCATTACAGTTTCAGCCACAACTCATTTAGAGCAATTTTGTGTTTATCATTAGTTATATCTCATTAATAGGAACAACTTTTTCTAATACCACTTTATGTAAGAAATTAACACAAGTCTGCAGTCACAGTGTGTCATCTGTTTACAACTGACCCGCTCGGTCTGAGGGTCTGAGCATACTGTACTGTATTGTACCGTATTTTACTGTACCGCACCGTATTGTATTGTACTGTACCGTACTGTTTTGTACTGTACTCTTATGTCCACACAAAACATAAAATTACACCATAGCACTTCAACTCACCTACCTCCAGAATTTTCCGGGTATCGGGAAAAATTTATCTTAATTTTCCGGAAAATTCCGGCTTTGGGAAAAATTTTCTGAGAAAATTTCAATTCGGGCCATTGGAGAGTTCCGGGTTTGAGGGATTCCGGTTAACGGAGATATTACTTTAACTCCAAAACCATTCATTTCCAATGGATATGAAGGTCATATTTGAATGGATCAAACCAAATACCACAGGATAAACAAAAATTTATGGTTGAAAAGCAGTTGTGGCTGAAACTGTAAATTGATATTACAGGGTAACTTCCAACTCACTTAACACGACTAACAGTACACGACACACTAATAACAGTTTCCTACCGACGCCACCATCATCCCGGACCAACACAGGCCAAGATTTGGTAGTTGCCAACACCTAACTGAATATTGAGTCATATATGGGGAGAGAGAGAAAAATTATTCTATAACGTTTCCGTCAAGTTATTTTAACTTTTATATTATATTTGGCCAATCGGCATGAGTGTCGACGTGACGCCATAGTCGTGTGCGCCAATCAGCGTTTGAGGGCAGTTGGAAGATGGCGTCTGTGTGAGATGGACGTACATTGGCTGGCTGCCGCATTATTCGGTGCATTTTGGACAATGAAGCAGCAGTCATTATTAGGGCTGAAGGTGTTGTTGTTTCATCTGTAAAGTGTCGGAGACTGTGTGTAGATCACCGTGCATGGTAGTGTGTTAAGATACGGACACTGATGGCCACTTCCTCATTCAAGTTACATCTCTCTACCCTCCTGTATCTCTTACTTAATTGAGATAGGTTTTAACCCTTTGGCCGCAGGTCACCCTAAGCTGAATAAAATCGTCTAGCGGTAGCCAAAATAAAATGGCAAGTGTGGGAAATGCAGCAAAAGGGTTAAGGTAAGTTTCTTACACACTAGGGGTTAGGTTAGGTGAGGTTAGCTTACGTAGGTTAGCTTAGGTAGGTGAGGTTAGGTAGAAAAGGTTAGGTTAGGTTAGGTGAGGTTAGCTTACGTAGGTTAGCTTAGGTAGGTTAGGTTAGGTAGAAAAGGTTAGGTTAGGTTATTTTTTTTTACATTGTTTGACCCCCCACTTTTTCTCCAATATCTCAACTACTGGTCATTTACAACGCCAATGAAGGTCATATTTGTATTTAACACGATGATTTACGTTATAAAAATCCATTTTCAATATTCATGGTCAAATTTCACTTCTGCACCCTATCAATCTTAACGAAAATGCATTTTTTTGTCGAGTAAATCACATAAATAAAATACCAACCAACCAAACCAAACCGGACCTAACACTATTTTTCTGATGAAACTCTGCAACTGACATAAAATAATCTCTATCACAATGTCGGCACAGCTCTTTCCATCTGTTAGGTCATATCTGGTTATTCTGGACTGAAAAATAAAATCTCCGCTCCCGACACACCCACGCATTGTTCATTGGCTAAGACAAAAAACTCTTGCCCAATTATAAGTCTCCTATCGCTATAGCCAATAAGAAACTCCCACACCACCCCCCGCACATGTGCCGTAGACGCTTAAGAGGCCAACGTGGAGGTAAGGAGCACTGCGTAATGGGTGGTCAGACCTTCTCTGTGAGACACTTGTGACTGACCAAATTTAATAATATTGAAAAATTAATATCTCGATTATCCTTAATTTCCGGCTGATATGTCAGAGAATAAAAGTCTTAGAATTGTCTAAACATTACGAAAAATATATTAATAACAGCGCGAGAAATATCGGTGCATGACTGAAATTTCAGGGTGTTCATAATTCAGAAACATTACAGTATATATAACTGAGAGGGTAACAGTTGGCATTACAGTGTGGGCCAGTGTTTTAACCATCCACAACCTTTACATCTCCTTACTTGGAGTATTTACAGCACCATTTAAACCACGGGGCAAAGAATAATAACTTTCGAAATTAATTTTAGTTTTTTCCTTACTTTTGGAGGATAACTCTAAAAGGGGTATTTCCCCAGGATATAAAGGTCAAATTCATTTAAACAAAGGATAAACAATTTTCTAAACTACTTGGGCATATTGGCCCAAACTGTAATTTTACCCAAATAGCCATATAACCCCTGCCTAAATGTTCACTAAGTCTCTTAACTTGTTCACACACCAATTGTAAGACTCTCTCTATGTACACATTAATACACACTCCTCACAACACAATAAAACACCATTTTACTCACACACCTCAGCCGCCGTGTTTACCTGGGTCAGTGTAGCCAACCCTTCCTGGCGCCAGTTGACACCAGGCAATACTTTTATCTTATATTCATTTTTTAACGCTCTAAAAATGATTAAGTTACTTTATAATATTAATAATCATCCTAAATTGTGCACATTTTGTTACGATGTGTTGTTTGCCAAGACCTTAATAATTTTATATAAGGCCTCCCTTAACGCAAGATATCTCACATTATTATCATTATTACGGGTAATGGCCCACCCGGGCACAGGTCACCGACCCACATCGGGGCCTGGGGACGATAAAATAAAAGGGAAAAGGTTATATTAATCTACACCACAAAGATGCCGGAAAACCAGCTTTTTAAAGTGAGACATTGTATGAGTGTGGAAACACAGAAGAAGGCAGGGCATTCCACAGTTTGGCTGTGTGAGGAAAGAAGGATGTACTATAACAGGTTATTCTAGTGTGACCGACATCCACAGAGAAATGGTGGGCACCGCGGCAGTGCCAGATTTAGACCTGTGGAGGTCCATGGGCAGCCTCTTTGTGGAGGCCCCCCTCATTACAACTACCCAAGAGGGTGGGGTGGCGAGTGAAGCGAGCCTAAACATCTGGGAGTTCCGGGGGGCGCTGTAAGCCCCCCAGGAAAATTTCGAAATTTGAGCACTTCTTTGGAGAATTTTGAAGCCATATGCAGTTATATTGAGGAAATTAGAACATTGAGAAATTTTTAATTAACTGTATATTTATTGACAGTGTACAAATTCCCAAAACACACACAAAAGTGAGACATGACTGGAGTCATTCATGTGGTTTCAAGTCGACCAGCCCTGATATGTGGAGGCCCCCAGATTGTGGAGGCTCCTGGGCAGCTGCCCACATGAGTGTTACGAGCCTGTAGCCTGGTATATTCGTATATGGGTTCAAAATGATCAGAATAGGGAGATATAAATGTTTCAATTGAATCCCTAGGAGTTGTTTACTAATGATAACCTCCCCTCAAGAGGAAGACTTAAAAACTACGTAAAATCAATTAAATTCAATTGTGTCGCTATTACCCATTTCCGCCTGTTATATATGGTGTTCAAAATGCTCATAATAGGAAGATCTAGATGTTTATAACTTTCGGGCGCGCTGTCCTAAAGTGTGAGCTCTTTCAAAACAAGACTTGACCAACACTGGAGCGGGTTCAGGTACATTCAGGAGCCGATGCATGCCCAGTATTTGCCAACAGTGTGTGACAGAGGCGTGACCGATCGTCCGGGCGGCTAGCGAGCCGATCAGTGGTGAAGAGGATAAATGAAAAGGAAAAGTAATCAGAGACGTGACCGATCGCCCAAGCGGCTAACGAGCGAAGAGGATAAAAGTAGAATATATATATATATATATATATATATATACCTAAGGGTAACGCTCACAGCCTGACCCCAGGGTAACACTCACTAAACTGTATTAAAATATGATTTAAACAATACCAAACGTATAAGCACGTACATGTCGTCATAGGAATGCATGTCCATCATCTAAGCAGAACTGACTTCAACTGAGGCAGTCTCAGTGAGGCTTACTGCGGAGGAACGCCAACCGACCGCTGTTCGCCGCTGCCCGAATGAGTCGTAAGTCTGGCACTTAGTTTTTACCCAACAATTCATTTTTAACTGCTACACATCCTCAACATTGCTAAAGCTACCTCTCGAAAGCTGGTAATGCCGTAGCTACTTCACTCCTGAGCAGTTGCTTCAAGTATATAAGATTCAGTCGTCCTAACTTGGAGTACTGCTCTCATATCTGGGGTGGCTCTTCTGTCCAACTGTTGGATAGGGTGGACTCAAAGGCTTATTAACTCTCCTATTTTAGTTGATAAACTTTCTTCCCTTTCTCTTCGCCGCAATGTTGCTTCACTCTCTCTCCTTTACAGGTACTTTAACGGGCAATGTTTGGTGGATTTGGCCGTGCCCACAGTATTTGTGTGGATGTCGGTCACACTAGAATAACCTGTTATAGTACATCCTTCTTTCCTCACACAGCCAAACTGTGGAATGCTCTGCCTTCTTCTGTGTTTCCACACTCATACAATGTCTCACTTTAAAAAGCTGGTTTTCCGGCATCTTCATGGTGTAGATTAATATAATCCTTTTCTTTTCTATTTTTCTTTTCTTTTTAATATTTCCGCCCACCCCCGCTCCAGGACCCGTTGTGGGTCGATAACCTGTGCCAGGGTGGGCTATTCCCAGTATAAAAAAAAAAAAAAAAAATGTATAGCTGATTAACATTATTAAGGAACACGAAAGTTTACTTTCGAAACTTAACGGAGCAGGTGACGTTACTTCACAACAACAACAAACAGCGTGTCACTTCTACAGATTTTCTGTAATCTACAGATTTCGTACTTAACATATACCGTACAACTACAGATGCAATTTAAAATTTCGTGTCGTGCCCCGGGATACTACGGAATAACGGAGTCTCGGGTGCACGCCAGGATTGACAGAAAACGAAAGTCTCAAGCGATAAGAAAACGAACGCCTTAGATGGGAAACTGAATTAAAAAGGTACAGCTCCATGTTTTACGGGCTATTGAGTGTAATATGAATCGTTTGATTTTACGTTAACTAACATGTACTACCGTGGTCAGTACTCAGTGGTTCTGTTTTTAGGTGTTTATCACAAATTAAAAGCAAGGAAGAAATACATCGATCAAAAAAGGGTAAAGCACCGAGACGATGGATTCAATTGAGCAAGAGTAAAGACTTTATACATGCTGAAAATATCCATATATGCAGCTTGCCTTCTGAGACCTAAGGAACCTGTAATGGAAACTACAGTTAATATTGGTCCATTGGCTGTCCACAGGTTCCCGCCATGTTTACCTGAGGTTGTAGTCCTCACTTAGTCTGTTGTCTCCTCCTTCTCCTTGTAGGTTAGGTTAGGTAGGTTGTTTGGTTCCTTTGGTATGAGACAAGGGATTTCTTTGTGTACTTTTGGTGTGTTTTACTCAAATTTGACCTCCATTTTTGCGCAAATTATCAGTTTCTGCCAACAATTAAATTGTAATTTTTTGGCAAAAACAGCTCATTTGCAAAGGAGATGAATGTCAGATTTGAGTAAAACACATTGAAAAAGGTCAACAAAACTATTCTCGTACCAAAACCTGAGGACAGCCAATGGATGAATATTACCATTTTTAACACATGCAATAGATATATCTCCTCATCCTGACCAACTTTCATTCACTTCAGTCGCAAGTGAATAATAATGCTGAAATTTATTTATTTTTGTTTTTTACTATTTACAATCATAAATCATCTGCAGTGGGTAGGGCATGAACACAGCTGAACACAGCTGACTCTAAATTTCTGTCCTGGTCCGAGTGCAACTCGTGGGGCACACCAAACCGGCACAAGAACTGGTTCACCAGCACTCTGGCAACAGTCGTGGTTTCTTGATTTGGGATGGCATAAGCTTTTGGCCACTTAGTGAAGTAATCCCATCTACAGTGAGTGGTAGAGGTCCTGCAATATCCACTGCAACCCCCTCCATTGGTGCACCTGCATGGTACACCTGCAGTGGGGCAAGCGTGTGTAGCTTTGGCCCCTTGTTGGTGCAGCAGACATTACATGAACGACACCATTCTTCCACATCCTTACGCAGGCCAACCCATTAAACCATTGCCTCAGGCGCCTCAGGGTCTTCCTTACTCCCAGATGTCCAATGGTTAGGTTGTTGTGCATCTCCCTAAGGATCTCTTACCTCATCTTCCGGGGAGGTACTGCCTGCCAGTACCTGTTGAGGCCATTGGTAGTCACCCATTGGCGCTGAAACAGATCATCCTTCAGCCGAAGAGCATCCCACTGCACTCAGTAGTTTTTAGTTGTCGGACTTGCTCCAGAGATCGTCTCCCAGGCTGGCCACACTAAGCTCTGGTTCATCCCCTAGATCACTGGTCGCAGGTCTTGGTCTTCCAGCTGCTGCTTCTCAAGGTCATCTCCAGCAACGGCTGGATCCTCCTCCACCGTAGTGTGACTAAATAGTTTATATAGGATCAAGACCTTGGGGACAGAGTGGTGGTGGTTGTTTATTAACATTACACATTCACTGTTATATATGTGATGGACCACCACTGGTCTGGAGTTGTTAATGAGCTTTACACCATTACAGTTACAAGGATCAAATTGTTTATTTGAAGAATAACCTTTACTAAATCCACAACTGTCGAAAATATCTGTGAAAATGTTCCATTTAATGCTGGATATGTTGTGTACAGTGTAGACTAAGTTAGGTTAGGTTAGGTTAGGTTAGGTTAGGTTAGGTTAGGTTAGGTTAGATTCAGTGCGAATTTTAATGATTTTTTTTCAGTTTTCTCTTTAACCTAACCTAACCAAAGCTAACCTAACCTAACCTAACCTAACATATCTAACATAACAGTACAAACAGATGTATGATTTTTCCTACATTTTACTTGTTTAATTAATAAGATAAGATACAAAAAAGAGGGAAACATGCTATCAATAATAATACAATAATCTCAATATTTAAGGCTGATTAATTATAAAATTATTTTGATAATTTACACTGAGGGATAATCTCAGCACGCACCGACAGTCTCAGATTGTCCAATGACATTTCGATCGAACTTGGCATTCAGAGAACATTTTCAGCACAGTACAATCTCAGACTGACACTGGGCCAAGCACAACTCTAACCCTTGTCTGAGAGATACTCGCGTTACAAACATCGTCAATAACACATTTATAACATTCAACAATATAAATTTAAGATTCCTTTGGCCATTAGTTGTTTCATTAATACTGGCAGGGAATCATGTTCATTGACATATTTAACAGCACTTTCATTATCTGAGTTCAACCCGTGTCAAGGCGAACACTCAACGATATCCAGAAATCATCGTTACTGGACTAGTGTATTTACTAACCATGTTATGCGCTTAAAGACAACAACAATCATTTACTCACCAGGGGTTTTCAGCACGAGATTATTTTATAGTTCTTCACCTTAACCATTAAATGAGTTGGTTGCAGTCATCAGAGTGTAGATGTGGTCAGGTGTGGTCCTCAGAGTGTATGTGTGGTCCTAAGAGTGTAGGCGTGGTCCTCAGAGTGTATGTGTGGTCCTCTGAGTGTAGGCGTGGTCCTCAGAGTGTATGTGTGGTCCTAAGAGTGTAGGCGTGGTCCTCAGAGTGTATGTGTGGTCCTAAGAGTGTAGGCGTGGTCCTCAGAGTGTATGTGTGGTCCTAAGAGTGTAGGCGTGGTCCTCAGAGTGTATGTGTGGTCCTAAGAGTGTAGGCGTGGTCCTCAGAGTGTATGTGTGGTCCTAAGAGTGTAGGCGTGGTCCTCAGAGTGTAGGTGTGGTCATCAGAGTGTAGATGTGGTCAGGTGTGGTCCTCAGAGTGTATGTGTGGTCCTAAGAGTGTAGGCGTGGTCCTCAGAGTGTATGTGTGGTCCTAAGAGTGTAGGCGTGGTCCTCAGAGTGTAGGTGTGGTCATCAGAGTGTATGTGTGGTCCTCTGAGTGTAGGCGTGGTCAGGTGTGGCCATCAGAGTGTACGTGTGGTCTTCAGAGTGTACGTGTGGTCCTTAGAGTGTACGTGTGGTCCTTAAAGTGTAGGTGTGGTTAGGTGTGGTCACCAGAATGTAGGTGTGGTCAGGTGTGATGGGTTGCGTTAGGTCTACTCAGGCAAACCGCTAAAGTGTTTGTTTACGGGAAATAAGACACAAGGACAGGCTGTGGGGGGTGGGGGGGGAGAAGTAGGTCAGTGTTGTGTTGTTCATCTGTGTCGCCCCACCACGACCATATTTTGGCAGTAGGCCCCAGACCGCGGGTTAGGTAAGACCTGCTGCTCCGTAGACCAAAGAAACAGGGGTCATACAGTCCAACCACGACACCGTCCAGAGACTGTCAGTGCTACGAGGCTGTGTGTGCAAAACCCCAAGACTTTAGTTAAGTTTAGCGACTAAGTTAATAAATCCCGTGAAGAAAAGTGATCACTGGTGAAGGCCTGTTTGCCACAAGACACTCCAGGACCACCTAATAAATTTAACCGGTTAATTGCCCGGGTTGACAGACTCCCTATTTACAAAATTACTTTTATAACAGCGCAAATGTGAGTGAATCATATATCCATGCAAATTGTAAATCATTGTATGGAAGCTTGACAAATAAATGTAAGTGCAATTATCTGCCCGTAGCTGTGATCCTATCTTATCATTACTAAAGGTAATGACTGATTGGTTATGACAGATTATAACCAATAACTTAGATGGATGTTGGAAATTAATGGAACTCATTAAATCATCATTTATCAAGTATAAATCATGGAATGTCGGGTGGTGGAGTGAATTTCTACGTAGTGATGCACCACAATGTCCCGGGTGACAGTGACTCACTCTACGGTAAGAAAACACTTATATCATCCCCGCAGTGAATCCGTGACATTAGGTGTGGTCATCAGTGTGGTCAGGTGTGGTCCTCAGAGTGTAGGTGTGGTCAGGTGTGGTCCTCAGAGTGTAGGTGTGGTCCTCAGAGTAAAGGTGTGGTCAGGTGTGGTCATCAGTGTGGTCAGGTGTGGTCATCAGTGTGGTCAGGTGTGGTCCTCAGAGTGTAGGTGTGGTCCTCAGAGTGTAGGTGTGGTCCTCAGAGTAAAGGTGTGGTCAGGTGTGGTCATCAGTGTGGTCAGGTGTGGTCCTCAGTGTGGTCAGGTGTGGTCCTCAGAGTGTAGGTGTGGTCCTCAGAGTAAAGGTGTGGTCAGGTGTGGTCCTCAGAGTGTAGGTGTGGTCCTCAGAGTGTAGGTGTGGTCATCAAGAGTGTAGATGTGGTCAGGTGTGGTCCTCAGAGTGTAGGTGTGGTCATCAAGAGTAAAGGTGTGGTCAGGTGTGGTCATCAAGAGTGTAGGTGTGGTCAGGAGTGGTTCTCAGAGTGTAGGTGTGGTCATCAAGAGTAAAGGTGTGGTCAGATCCTATCTAGTGAGTGGCCATTATAAATCTCGTTAGATAACTCGTTACCGCTGTTGACAGGAGCAGTAAAAGCTTTTCAATACTATATTCGTGACTTGGGAACTGTTGCACGATGTATATTATGGTCATTATTAAGACGTCCTTAACTTGTGAATGGGTGTATATTCTTACAGGTCACGGTCACTACACTGTCAACTTCATGTGTCGTTCATTATAGAGAGTAATAAATGTCTTACCTCTGGTGTTTACGTTGATGGAGACTCTGGTTAAATGGTTTGGTTTGTTATTGTTTTGTAGCCAATACCGTACCGGGTCGTGTAACAGTGACTATATTGTTCTTTAACTTTAAATAAAATTAGAAATGCATATATTACGTAATACAATAGCAAGATAGTTTTTATTTAGTTTATTTATAGTTAAAAACTCTTAATAAATTTCAAAATATTACGCATTTAAAAAAAAAATCACCATAATGAAATCTGTATGTAAGTGAGACAGACTACTCTAGTTCCCTGTTGTCAGGTGATCATAGTAGACAACAGGTATGCACTAAGACACGATTGTTTCAGTGATACAAGATTGTTCAATAAATTAAACATTGTAATATAAATAGAGCAAGTTTTGGCCGGAATTATAAGCTATATGAGTAATACAGAGTTCAAGAATGTTTATTATTAAGTACAACTGCTGTAGGAAGATGTACTGAAGGGATAGTTATAAAAAATAAACATAAGCAAATATATAATCAGCGAGTATCCCCCATGAAACATTATATAGGCTAAAATAAAACTTTTTTTTTACAATGAAGATCCAGCAATGGCTTCTGGGTATCGGGTGGCGTAGACAACCAGGATCAAAATGTACTTATTCCTATCTTTCGTTCGTGGCTCAATGGTCCAACTATATATATCAACAGCAACTCTTTTGAAAGGAGTATCTGAGTGGCATCACTCCATTGTCCTTTGGCAAATATCACATAACTGACAGTACCTTTGTACGAGTGCGTTAGTCACCCCTCCTGGCCAAACAAACTCTTGCTGCACCTCTTTCATGAGATGTTGTACCCACATGACCGTCTCTCTCAACTTGTGTGGTGAAACATCCTGTAACCCTAAGCTTGCACTACAACCTGTAACCCTAAGCTTGCACTACAACCTGTGTCCCTAAGCTTGCACTACAACCTGTGTCCCTAAGCTTGCACTACAACCTGTGTCCCTAAGCTTGCACTACAAACTGTGTCCCTAAGCTTGCACTACAAAATGTGTCCCTAAGCTTGCACTACAACCTGTGTCCCTAAGCTTGCACTACAACCTGTGTCCCTAAGCTTGCACTACAACCTGTGTCCCTAAGCTTGCACTACAACCTGTGTCCCAAAGCTTGCACTACAACCTGTATCCCTAAGCTTGCACTACAACCTGTGTCCCAAAGCTTGCACTACAACCTGTATCCCTAAGCTTGCACTACAACCTGTGTCCCTAAGCTTGCACTACAACCTGTATCCCTAAGCTCTTCAATGTCCTTCCCAAAGCCATTCCTCTTGCTACGGGCAAACTGTGAGGACCAATACGCGTCTTTCGCACGACTACAGCGCGAGTGATGACAGTCCAGGGCCCGTGTACACCCGTCAGGACGCTGTGCCTCCTCTGAACATTACAAACACTTCCTTGTACTGGCTTTACTGATATCCTTACACAACTGTCCCAGGCAAGATGACCTGTCTTCCAGCAATTAAAGTAAGATTGCTTACCTCCAAATTGAAAAGATTTACCGTAGCTGAAATTTCTGCCTTAGTTGCATTTGTGGTTCCCATGAAGTTCTCTTCTTGACGCACGAGCATATCACCTGACTGCCTGGTGCTATGGAAGAAACCCTCACGTGCGGCAACCCAACTCTCGGCCACCTTCGTCAGGGCACATCTCTCCTTCAGGTAAACCTGCAGGAAAAACATGAAGTAAACCCTGATGGCGGCAACCCAACTCTCGGCCACCTTCGTCAGGGTACATCTCTCCTTCAGGTAAACCTGCAGGAAAAACATGAAGTAAACCCTGATGGCGGCTTATGTGACGTCACAAAATATAAAACATCTGTTACAAGAGAGAGATAAACATGAAGGCAATATACTGTATGTTTATAAGACCAACGCCTCTTGAACTCGGACCTCCAGCATGAGAAGCCAGCGTGCTCCTACACTACTGAGAGGTGAGGCCTTTTCCATCACATTCTTTTTTACTTTTATCCTCTTCACCACTGATCGGCTCGTTGGCCGCTTGTGCGATCGGTCACGTCTCTGTTAGGCACTGTTGGCAAGTACTGGGCATGCACCGTCTCCTGAATGTACCTGAACCTGCTCCAGTGTTGGTCAAGTCTTGTCTTGAAAGAGCTCACACTCGGTGCTGTCACAACACTCTAGCAGCGTGTTCCAAGGGTTCACAACTCTCACTCCGAAAAAGTTTGCCCTCACAGTTTTCTGGACCTGCGGCTTCTTCAACCTTGAGCTGTGACCCCTTGTGGGGCGAGCGTCCGCCAGCTCCAGGTAAGGACACTCGACTGAGTAGTGCTCTTTGAAATGCTTATACACCTCAGCAAGGTCGCCCCTTGCCCGTCTGTAGTATAAGCTAGGCAAGTTCAGGCGCTCCAATCTCTTAGGGTAGCTGAGGTGCCGCAGTGCAGGCACCAGTCTGGTGGCCCTCCTTTGGACCACCTTTGAACGACCTTCTTAGAAGACCTAATAATTTAGTTGTCTGATTCACCTTCTTCTCACAGTGGCCCGAGAACTTCAGTTCATTGTCGACGTACACGCCCAGGTCCTTCTCACACCCAGTCTCTATTAATGGAGTTTCTTGGCCCCGTCGGGACAAGTGATACGCCTCCTTACCGCTGGTCCGTACTGTAGGGGATTCATTCTATTTCTTTTATTTCTGTCTCTACCCGACACTTGGTGCTTGACAGTTGTCGCTGTCGGGCAGGGGGGTTGCTTCTGTGCTTTGGCGGCAGGGCTTAGTGCCAAGGTACCTTTAAGGCTCCCGCCGCTGCATTCATACATAGGCCTCTTTGTCTGGGGTGTAGGGGGGGGGGGATGCCAACCATAGGACTCTCACACCTTGTACTCTAAGTGAACCAAGAGTGATCATTCCCTTGTGGCGGGATAATATTATTCAACAATATCTCGCAGCTGTCCTACTGGGTCTTGGTGTGGCTGGCACCCTCGTTCATCCAGTGTTGTCGCTCAAGACAGTTCAGTTTTAAAGTAGTATTTACTCTTGTTCTCTCTTCCAGTTCTTATCAACGAATTCATCTCTGTTCTCTCACTCTGTACACTGTATCTCCCTGTGACTGGTGGATCATAAACATAATTTCAGTCCTTTAGTAAACACACATAAAACTTTCTTTGTGGCACCAATAATGTCTTGGTTACTTCAGGCACTCGTGCTTCTTGCTTGTCCAATTTTGTTGTTCACTTCAATTTATTTTCAGCCTCCACCGCGGTCACTGTTATCACTATGGACTGTCTTAGCTAAAGGCACAGCACTACACTCTCTGGTTGGCTTCTGGATGGTCAATCACAGCCATGAGCTCAACTCATTTAAAAATTTCTAGATAAATCTTGTCATATGGCAATGATTTTGTGGTAGTCTACCTCCTGGCCTATTTCCCAATCCGAAAGGGAAATATTTTAATATACAATCGCGAATAACGTTAAAAATCCGACATCGATTTACACATTCACATCACTAAGACGATCTTGATGCTCCTATGTACTCACTGTCCAATTGCTGCCGCTCAACAACGATGGCCCGAGTGCCAACACGCTTTGTTACAGAGACGCAACCCGACACGACCCCACGTTAACCCAGCAAAAGGAAGATACCCAAGTTATTTTGTAGCTCTCGGTGGTGTGAGGGTAGACCTCCTGCCTCTCACGCCCAGACCCGGGTTTAGTCATTGTTGGTGGAGGTTGAGTATGTTATATAGCTGTAGGGGTGCTTATGTAACCTTTCTGAATACTATATAACTTTCATAGTAAATCTAATTCTCCATCTCTTTACCTATTAAATGAATAGAACGTTAAACTAATCCCCTGAAAATAAATAACAGTTAAATACATAAGCAAACAAAGAAAACAATGAAAGGCCAAAAACTGAGAGGAAACAATATATCAGAGACGTTAACCCATTGAGCGCCCCGACAGTCACTTCTTTAGGCAGGTTGGAGGAAGGCCCTCGGGTCAGTTGATTGCACACGAAAGGCGCGAAAGAGGCTCGGGAATTAGCGCGAAAGGCTGTGATTTTGGCGGGCAAAGGTGAGAGACAACGAACCGGGCTTATAATAAAATGATGTTATAGTGCTGCCCTCATACTTATTTTCCAATTTACGAGGAGGAGCGGATAATCTTTTTTTTTATTGACCATCGAAGCGTCCCCTCATTCGTCAAGGCATCGTACTGAGGAATTATTGTGGCCGCTGAGTTAAAGTAACGTTTTTTACGTGAGAATTTCGATTATACCGCTGTTTACTTTTTTAGTAGAGAGAGAGAGAGAGAGAGAGAGAGAGAGAGAGAGAGAGAGAGAGAGAGAGAGAGAGAAACACTTCTTGCTCATTATTTATATGATGTAACTTGATACATGTACAGTATATCAAACACTATTGATATATAAAAGGGTTATTATAGTTTCAGGAAGAGACTTGTTTCATGGTCGAGTGAGTCGGTGTGATTAAATTAAACATTAAATTTTGGTGGCCAGGAGTTTGATGGAGGCGGGTAAGAGAGAGAGAGAGAGAGAGAGAGAGAGAGAGAGAGAGAGAGAGAGAGAGAGAGAGAGAGAGAGAGAGAGGCACCCAGCATGGCGTGCCCCTGGGATCACTTACACCCATTATTTCATTTTTATATTGACAAGATGCACGGTCAGCCCTCATTCCCTGGCCAGCCCTTCTTGCTCTCACTCCTTGCCCTGTCCTGTCCCTATTGCCCAGCACTGACCCCCTGCCCTGTTCCTATTGCCCAGCACTGACCCCTTGCCCTGTCCCTATTGCCCAGCACTGACCCCCTGTCCTGTCCCTATTGCCCAGCACTGACCCCCTGTCCTGTCCCTATTGCCCAGCACTAACCCCTGTCCTGTCCCTATTGCCCAGCACTGACCCCCTGTCCTGTCCCTATTGCCCAGCACTGACCCCCTGTCCTGTCCCTATTGCCCAGCACTGACCCCCTGCCCTGTCCCTATTGCCCAGCACTGACCCCCTGCCCTGTCCCTATTGCCCAGCACTGACCCCCTGTCCTGTCCCTATTGCCCAGCACTGACCCCCTGTCCTGTCCCTATTGCCCAGCACTGACCCCCTGCCCTGTCCCTATTGCCCAGCACTGACCCCCTGCCCTGTCCCTATTGCCCAGCACTGACCCCCTGTCCTGTCCCTATTGCCCAGCACTGACCCCCTGTCCTGTCCCTATTGCCCAGCACTGACCCCCTGCCCTGTCCCTATTGCCCAGCACTGACCCCCTGCCCTGTCCCTATTGCCCAGCACTGACCCCCTGCCCTGTCCCTATTGCCCAGCACTGACCCCCTGTTCTGTCCCTATTGCCCAGCACTGACCCCCTGTCCTGTCCCTATTGCCCAGCACTGACCCCCTGTCCTGTCCCTATTGCCCAGCAATGACCCCCTGTCCTGTCCCTATTGCCCAGCACTGACCCCCTGCCCTGTCCCTATTGCCCAGCACTGACCCCCTGCCCTGTCCCTATTGCCCAGCACTGACCCCCTGCCCTGCCCTTACTGCATAGTGTTTTTTGCCCGAACATCTCTTGCCCATACCTCCCTTGCCCTCACCTCCTTTGCCCTGTCTATCCATCTACCTGTTTACCATCTACCCGTCTCCCTGTCTACTCACCTACCCGTCTCCCCGTCTACCCGTCTCCCTGTCTACTCACCTACCCGTCTCCCTGGTCAGGTGGTGTGACATATCGTATATAATATCATCAGGTGGAGGACTGGCTACCCCTCCCCCCGGCAGAGGAAGGGGTGTCGCAGGTGGAGGACTGGCTATCCCCCCCCCCCCCCCCGGCAGAGGAAGGGGTGTCGCTATTGAGTTCTTGAATTACTTATTGGTAATGTGTGTTGTTCTATGGCAGTCCTTATAAATGATTGTGTCGCCAGTGTGTTTAATTGTAGTGTTTATATCTGCGTCAGGACAGTTAATGACCGCTTCTCCCAGTCTGTACACACACACGCACTGTCTCCCGGGGACCAGGTTCAGGGCGTCAGTCAGTCATATATACACAAATCTGTTTAGAGGAACTTGACCCCAGGCTGTAAGACGCTGTAATATCATAGCAATATTTCCCTTAACTCTCTTGTGTACACTATACATGATACACTCTATGTGACGCACTATACACTATATGTGACGCACTATACATGATGCATTCTATGTGACGCACTATACATGATGCACTCTATGTGACGCACTATACATGATGCACTATATGTGACGCACTATACATGATGCACTCTATGTGACGCACTATACACTATATGTGACGCACTATACATGATGCATTCTATGTGACGCACTATACATGATGCACTCTATGTGACGCACTATACATGATGCACTATATGTGACGCACTATACATGATGCACTCTATGTGACGCACTATACATGATGCACTATATGTGACGCACTATACATGATGCACTCTATGTGACGCACTAAACAAGTCCATGGTCGTCTACACTGCCCATGGTTGTCTACACTGTCGATGGTCGTCTACACTGCCCATGGTTGTCTACACTGCCCATGGTTGTCTACACTGCCCATGGTTGTCTACACTGCCCATGGTTGTCTATACTGCCCATGGTTGTCTACACTGCCCATGGTCGTCTACGCTGCCCATGGTCGTCTACACTGCCCATGGTTGTCTACACTGCCCATGGTTGTCTACACTGTCGATGGTCGTCTACACTGCCCATGGTTGTCTACACTGCCCATGGTCGTCTACGCTGCCCATGGTCGTCTACACTGCCCATGGTTGTCTATACTGCCCATGGTTGTCTACACTGCCCATGGTCGTCTACGCTGCCCATGGTTGTCTACACTGCCCATGGTTGTCTACACTGCCCATGGTTGTCTACACTGCCCATGGTTGTCTATACTGCCCATGGTTGTCTACACTGCCCATGGTCGTCTACGCTGCCCATGGTTGTCTACACTGCCCATGGTCGTCTACGCTGCCCATGGTCGTCTACACTGCCCATGGTTGTCTACACTGCCCATGGTTGTCTACACTGCCCATGGTCGTCTACGCTGCCCATGGTCGTCTACACTGCCCATGGTTGTCTACACTGCCCATGGTTGTCTACACTGCCCATGGTCGTCTACGCTGCCCATGGTCGTCTACGCTGCCCATGGTCGTCTACACTGCCCATGGTTGTCTACACTGCCCATGGTTGTCTACACTGCCCATGGTCGTCTACACTGCCCATGGTTGTCTACACTGCCCATGGTCGTCTACACTGCCCATGGTTGTCTACACTGCCCATGGTTGTCTACACTGCCCATGGTTGTCTACACTGCCCATGGTTGTCTACACTGCCCATGGTTGTCTATACTGCCCATGGTTGTCTACACTGCCCATGGTCGTCTACGCTGCCCATGGTCGTCTACACTGCCCATGGTCGTCTACACTGCCCATGGTTGTCTACACTGCCCATGGTTGTGCTGTACATACACTGTACAGCCGATACAACATATGTTCATTTGTTTGTTTTTCTTTTCTTTAACTCGCCCCAGGTCATTATATTGATGTATTATAAAGTCATTTCTCTCACACTTCTGTAAGAAATATCACTGAAATACATTGTCATTGTATTAGGGATTCACTGTATCAAGGCTTCATTGTACTACGACCTTACTGTACCAAACAACAGCGGTGGATAAGGGAGGGTCCGTATAAGAGGGGCGGAGGGAACCAATGTGTGTCTCAGTTTTTCTAAATAAACTATTTTCTTCTACAAAAAAAAAAAATTATAATTCTCTTTAATAATTTGTCTAAAATTGTGTCTAACATTCCATCCCTTAATTTGTCATTTTATATACTTGTTTGTGTGAGTCTCTCTCTTTAAATGATTATATCAAGACGAGTAAAGAAATATATCCAAGCGGCAAACACTAAAAAAAAAAACAATTTCTATCATTATACCTGTAACAAAATGGGAAATGAAACTCCATCCGTCTAAAGCGCCACTATATAAAAATGTACAATGAAAACACCGAGAAACAAGAGATGGAAGCAGGCGCACACGTGACCTCTGACCCTAGACGGAGCGAGGAAAAAAAATAGGGTGAAGCGAGGTTACCAAAGTCTCGCCCACACACGAGAACTACCTCCCCACCGTATGGCAACACTGACACACCTCCTACTCGCTGCATTAAATCAACTGATAAATTATACTAACTTTCATAATTCACTTGGTATTAATTTATAATGTTAAGTATTTTGTATTTTTCAAGGTTTAAATGTTAGTTTGTCTGTCTATCTGTCAGTCTAGTGTCTGTCTGTCTGTTTACCAGTTTGAAGAGAACTGTCAATTTTTGTTGCTCTCTCTCTCTCTCTCTCTCTCTCTCTCTCTCTCTCTCAGGGACTGCATACATAATTTGACGCTGGTGTTTTCCTGTCTCGCGTCTATTTGTCTGTCAATTTTCTTAGTACGTGTGTGTGTGTGTGTGTGTGTGTGTGTGTGTGTGTGTGTGTGTGTGTGTACTGATGGTTGAGTACTAATGAGATAAACTAGGGGGGTTAATCTTCAGGTGTGTACTGAGGCTGACCATCGCCACAGAATACAGTAGAGCGTTACAGTAGGAATACAGTGATATACCTGTACATCTTCCCTACGTTTATACCTGACCTAATTATCTCTGTTAAGGTGAGGCTGGCGGAGGTACAGGACTGCGGGCACTGTAAGGAAGAGCTGCCTGCTGGAGGACACTAACGCCAGGGTGATGTGCGCCTAGCAGTGTACCAGGATGACAACCACTCTCCTTAACTCCTTTCTGTACTCCTGTATTAACCACACGTGAGGCGGCAGTACATGATCTCCAGCCACTGAAACACACAGAGGCAATAAGTTACTAGACTCTAACTGAGGGAGGTTCAGGAGCCTTATTTATCCTTTATCAGGTGTCGTTAATACCACCACTCTTCCCGGCCATCGGCGGTGTCATGTCACGAAGCCCTCACGGCCCCCTCGTGTGTGTGTGTGTGTGTGTGTGTGTGTGTTGCTGGGAACTCTGCTTGTATCACGAGAATAACATTTAGAATATTCTTGCTTTAATCGTTCTATATGTTTACAAGAGACAGAGTCGAGGAACACCGTCAAGAAGGCTTCAGTCCTCGGAAGCTTCATTAAATCAGTAATGTTGTTCACTTTGTATTATTGTGGCTAAATAATCTCATTCAAGGAGCCTCAAAGGTTATGTTATTCGTTATGTTATCTTTCTAGTATATTGTGATCTCGTTGTGTTACTTTTACGCCAAGTAACATGTAAGTTATCTTGCTTTACCAAGACTAAGGAACGTCACGGATCCCGGTTTTGTGCAGCTGTGAGAGATTCAGGACACGCAGAACCGGGATTGTGGCGCCGGGCTAACAAGACAGGTCCCGGTACATCTGCCCCATCAAGCGGAGAACAAGGTGACCCACACAACCATGAGCCTTCACTTGCACTCATCTCCGGGTTTCTCCACGACGAACATTACCAAGAAAAAAAATCATAAAAAATACAGAGTAAATTTTTTCTCGAGTTTAAATTATTATTTTGTTTTAGCACGAGGAGTAAACAATAATACAAAAATTATCTTCACAGTGACCAGACGTTATTCCTAGTGGTGTTGACGTTCTTGTTTGTTTAAGTCCTAAAATATAATAACCATTGAGGCGTCTCGAATATAATATTATATGACCCTGTACTATAAAGTTAATGACACATAACGATGAATGTTGATGTATGTTAACTGGGTGTAAGTTATTAGTCATTATAGTTACAAGATTAGTCATTACATAAGGAAGTTTAAGAAAAAATCCGATTTATATTAGGTTATGCAAACACTTATTATCCCATTTTCTCACATGAAAGGAATAACAGAAAATGGTACACAAGTGGCTGTCACAGAGTACTGTAATTTTAACACGTATGATTTTATCGCTTATGGGCTGTTGTAATTTGTTAATAAAGTACATGAAATACAGTTATAGTTAATGTATATGATTATTTCCTCTCCAGAGTGGTTAGTTAACAGGTGAAGGGATGGTGGGGAGGGGGGACTGACCAACTCCCCTCTGTCTCTATAACACGTCAGGGTGTTCCAGGCGATGGTCCATGATCGTTGTTTAAGTTCTCATAACACTTCTCTTGAGGACCCCGGGAGTGGATGTTCAGACGCGGATTAATACACCGCCCCCCCCCACACACACACGCCTCCCCCCCACACACAGGCCTCCCCCCCCCCCACACACACGCCCCTCCCCACACACACACGCCTCCCCCCCCCCACACACACGCCCCTCCCCACACACACACACACGCACCGCCCCCCCCACACACACGCCTCCCCCCCCCACACACACGCCCCTCCCCACACACACACGCACGCACTGCCCCCCCCCACACACACGCCTCCCCCCCCCACACACACGCCCCTCCCCACACACACACGCCTCCCCCCCCCCCCACACACACGCCCCTCCCCACACACACACGCACCGCCCCCCCCACACACACGCCCCCCACACACACGCACCCCACACACACGCGCCCCCCACACACACGCCCCCCCACACACACGCCCACCCCACACACACGCACCCCACACACACGCTTCCCCCCCACACACACCCCCCCCCCCCCCCCACACACACACGCCCCCCCCACACACACGCCCCCCCCCACACACACGCACCCCACACACACGCTTCCCCCCACACACACGCCCCCCCCCCCACACACACGCCCCCCCCCGACACAACAATAATGTAGACTATGACACAACAACTGACACACACTGAGATATCCATCACTGTAAGAGAGACAGTTTATTATTGGGGTCGTCCTGCCTGCCAGCCTCAACAATGGCGCTCATTCATACAGGAAAAATTCTCAATCAGTCAATCTTTGATTCACTCCTCCATTCAGGCGATACAATCATGTACCTAGAGGTGATACATCATCCGTGACACGTTCAGGCTATACACACACACACTTGTGCCGCCATTAAGAGCCAAAGTCTCGCTGTTGAGTGGAGGGAAGTGAGCCATGCAGGTGAGGTACAGGAGGCAGTTATCTCCACCTGTAGATCTGAGGATTCTTGTGGTGGGTGGAGCACGCCTTCTACAGGTAAATTAAGGCCAGGCTCTTATTAAATGATAGAGGCGCCACACCGCCCGCCTCTCAACAAACACTTCCTATTTGTACAGAACACTTGACGTATTCTTCCTGGACGGAGACGGACATTGTTCTTGTATAAAATATATCTCCAGTTACGACTCCATTAAGGTTGGACGTGTGCCTTCTGTGCCCAGTTGTTCGCGTGGTCTAGTTGTTGAAGGTGTATTGTGGTGTTGTGCCGCTGACAACATGTTTTAATAACGTCATGGCGTTTTTTGTAACTATTATTAAAAGGTTTTGTGCTGGTGACGTTATTACTGAGCTTTATCAACTACGGTAACAGGTTAGTAACTACTACACTTGTCTATTAGTAATTACGAAAGATAGAATTATTTGTACTGAGTAACTATAGTGGTGAAACTTTTGAAAGTTAATTAGCTAAGTGAAGTTTATATACAGAGAGAGAGAGAGAGAGAGAGAGAGAGGCTAGCAGTGTGTCATGTATGGTTGGCCGCCTCAGCCACAACAAGGTCACCACACCTGTAATGGCTCCCGATTGGCGATAACTGTATCCTAATGAAGCCTTCCGTGGTTACGCCCTCCCCTATAATCACGTGATAACAAAATTATTTCAGAGATATCATCCCGCGGAGTGATGGCGAGATGGAGCGAGATAATTAGGTAACTGGAGGTGTCACTCTGATGTGAGAGGCGACCACTGTGTCGTGCTGTGTTGCATCGCCCACATCGCGTTATTATTCATCACGTAATTCAGAAGGTTCCTTAGGCCTACACACGATTGGCTCGATTGTCGTGACGTCATAACCATCACGTGGGGAGTAATTGGATGGGTGTACCCAGGAAGCTTGCTCATTGGCGGAAGAAACTTGGGAATCGCCATGATTGGTTACTGGTGACGTCATGCTTGAGAAGTGTCCAAGGGCGGGAAAGTATAAGGCAAGTTTCAGAAGTTTTCACTCAACGAGAAACATCAGTGAGGGAGAGCTGACATGTGGACGGTAGTTAAAAGATGTTGTTAATGGCATTGTTCTAAGTTTGTGGTGAACTATGAAGGTGAGGGAGAGAGAGGAGAGGGTAGTGTAAAGTTGGGTCGGGTCACAAGAGCCAATGGTGGGCGGGAGTGTTCGCTCAGCCCGGCCAGAAAGTGGGTAAGCCTGGGCGGTGGTGCGGATGCTGGCACACAAGATGTTTGTCCAGTCCACCAGCCTCGTGGCGCGCCCTCCTCCACCCTCCACCTGCCCCTCCACTCCTTAACTTGCCCCTCCCTCCACCCTCCACCTGCCCCTCCACTCCTTAACCTGCCCCTCCACTCCTGTACCTGCCCCTCCACTCCTGAACCTGCCTCTCCACTCCTTAACCTGCCCCTCCACTCCTTAACCTGTCCCTCCACTCCTGTACCTGCCCCTCCACTCCTGAACCTGCCCCTCCACTTCTGTACCTGCCCCTCCACTCCTGTACCTGCCCCTCCACTTCTGTACCTGCCCCTCCACTCCTGTACCTGCCCCTCCACTCCTTAACCTGCCCCTCCCTCCACCCTCCACCTGACCCTCCACCTGCCCCTCCACTCCTTAACCTGCCCCTCCACTCCTGAACCTGCCCCTCACTCCACCCTCCACCTGCCCCTCACTCCACCCTCCACCTGCCCCTCCACTCCTTAACCTGCCCCTCCCTCCACCCTCCACCTGCCCCTCCACTCCTGTACCTGCCCCTCCACTCCTTAACCTGCCCCTCCACTCCTTAACCTGCCCCTCCCTCCACCCTCCACCTGCCCCTCCACTCCTGTACCTGCCCCTCCACTCCTTAACCTGCCCCTCCCTCCACCCTCCACCTGCCCCTCCACTCCTTAACCTGCCCCTCCACTCCTGTACCTGCCCCTCCACTCCTGAACCTGCCCCTCCACTCCTGTACCTGCCCCTCCACTCCTGAACCTGCCCCTCCCTCCACCCTCCACCTGTCCCTCCATTCTTCCACCTGGTCTTCCTCCCAGTACTCCAGGTAAGATTGTGTCACGGGCAAGATATACCCAAGGGCAAGAGACGGCCAAGGGCAAGAGACGGCCAAGGGCAAGAGACGGCCAAATAGAAGAAACGATCAAACACAATAATACTCAGTTGAAAGCAATAGTCGGCCAAGAGAGACGCAGTCAACTCCAGGACTCAATCAAGGACAGAAGTCGGTCAGAGGCTAAGGACACGTGCAGGAGTCAGCCAAGTACAAGATTCGGCCAAAGGAGAAAACTCGGCCAAGTGAAAGAGTGGGCCGGGGGCAAGACGGGAGTGACCAAGGGGAGAGGAGCCCACGAGGAAAAGCAGGGGCCGAGATAGAGGGAGGAGGAAGGGCGGGCCCAGAGCGCCGCGCCCCCTGGGTAGTGCGGCCCACCACCACTATACTACTCCCAGTGGGGCACCGTTCTCCACTATACCTCTCACCACTAGACTCAGTACAGACACGCTGTTCCATTACTCTCCCACTACTACTGTGACTACTACAGTGGGGGGTCGTCACCAGCACCACGACACTCACTAGGGGTCGTCACCAGCACCACGACACTCACTAGGAGTCGTCACCAGCACCACGACACTCACTAGAGGTCGTCACCAGCACCACGACACTCACTAGGGGTCGTCACCAGCACCACGACACTCACTAGGAGTCGTCACCAGCACCACGACACTCACTAGGGGTCGTCACCAGCACTACGACACTCACTAGGGGTCGTCACCAGCACCACGACACTCACTAGGGGTCGTCACCAGCACTACGACACTCTATACTCCTATTGCTACCTCCTGCAGTGAAGAAAGTAAACAGACGAAAAAGCAAGGAACAAGAAAGAAGAATTTAAGAAACACAAAAGGAAAATAAATAAAGGAATAGTGAATAACAGAAAGAATAAGAACAGTGAAAAAAAGTGAAATGATATAACAAAGGTGAAATGAAAACATGATATAAGTGAGAGGAAAAAATATAATAAATTAGAAAATAAACAGAAAGATTAAATCGTGAGAGAAGGAGAAAAATCCCTGAATAAATGGAGGAGATAGAGATAGAGCCGAGAAGAGAGGAGAAGGAGGAGAAGGAGTTGATGCAGAAGAAATATAGATAAAGAAAGAGAATAAAGACAAACAGAAAAAAAATAACAACAAAGTGAAATATTGAACAAAAATAATAGAATAATAAGTGTAAAAAAAGTGATAAAAATTGAGATAAAAAAAAGAACAATAACAGAGGGAATGAAAGAGAACAGAGAGAAATATCGAATAAAAATGACAAAAAAACTGAAACACAAATAAATAGGAAATAGAAGACAAAATAATAATAGAAAAATAAGAAAATATAAATAAATGAGAAATAACAGAGAGAAAGTTATGTGGACAAGAACAGAAGAGAAAGAGGTTATGGAAAACATCACTTGTTCTAGAGGATGAACAACCAACAAAATAACAATGTAAGTAGATTTAGTTATAAGTAATACCTCACTATACCAGGATGTTATAAGTAATGTTGTCTTAAGTATATGTATGTAGTAGGTACCGTGGTTGTAAGTATATAAGTAATGTCTTGGTAAAATAAGTGTATGTCATACTTTTGTGTTAGTAGTTACTTGGTGAATAATGGGTGATAGAGACGCTGTGTAAGTATGATATAAGTGACACTCTGGTATAAGTATAAGTAATGTCCTGGTGTAAGTGTGAAGTTTAACGCTACAGTAAGTAATGAGAGAGAGAGAGAGAGAGAGAGAGAGAGAGAGAGAGAGAGAGAGAGAGAGAGAGAGAGAGAGAGAGAGAGAGAGCTTATTTTGTTTTCATTAGTAATTTATTTTATGTACTTTCCTGATTTTTTCTTCATATTAACTTAACCTAAATTTACCCTAACCTAACCTAACCTAGCTTGACTTAATTTAACCTAATGTAACTTAGTGTAACCTAACCTAATTTAACTTAAACTGATCTAACTTAATTTAACTTAAGCTAATCTAACCTAACCTAACCTAACCTAACCTAACCCCCAAGGAAATGTTAGGTTGCTAAATTATCAGGTGAAATTAGCTGCTGGTGCTGGGGGGGGGGGGGGGGTGGTGGGGGGAGGTGCTGGGGGAGGTGCTGGGGTGAGGTGCTAGGGGTGGTGCTAGGGGTGGTGCTGGGGGGAGGTGCTGGGGTGAGGTGCTAGGGGTGGTGCTAGGGGTGGTGTTGGGGGGAGGTGCTAGGGGAAGGAGCTAGGGGTGGTGTTGGGGGGAGTTGTTAGGGGTGGTGCTGGGGGGTGGTGCTGGGGAGGGCTAATCTATTGGTGACGTAGAAAAGTTTATACAATACCCGTAACTCTGGATGTTATGGTTAGGTTAGGTTGGGTTAGGTTAGGTTACCATCGTTCTACACCCTCATTAGTCTCGTTAGCTTCTCCACTGTGTCCTGACTCCCACACATAAACCTCTTAGTCTCACACACCACACAGCCTCCGTTTAATGTCACGTCATTTGGTCAGAATATTCGACCTGACACACTTTACATACATACATACATACATACATACATACATACATACATACATACATACATACATATCCTCACTACTTGCTCTTCATACCCTAAACTCAGATTGTCACCCGCTTGTCCGTGAAGACAGACACAAGTATATGTGTCTTGTTAACGAGGGTGTCAGGACCAAGCTCCTGTAGACCTCTCACACAGGCACTAGTGAACATGACAGGGTTGATGCCTCAGTTAAACCCGCGTTCAACACTGACAATATTGAGTACAATCTGGGACTGTCAAACAGAACATTAAAAACTGTAATCAGGAAAGAACTTTCTGATGAATTTGAAGCCAGTAGACAAGTGCAGACAGGCACTAGTCAATCCATTGTTTACCATGATGAGATGTATCAAGTGAAACATGTAAATGGAGCGAGTAATAAGATCACTAGATTACAAGATGTTTTAACCGCTAGACTAAGGCTAGGATATAAGTACCTCTGGCAGTATGTTCCTCAAGCAGATGTGAACAACTATATATGTAAAGTGTGTGACCAGACATATGGCCACACACTCCAACACTACGTCTTAGACTGTGATAAAATAGAACCTTATATCCAAGCACACTGTGTATGAAATAGCACAGCACTTTATCCCTGTTGACACGAGAGCTGATATACTAAGGCTGTACCCACACTTCACATCTAGTACCTAATAAAAATTCAATGTACCGACTTAAACAAACAATGTACTGGAAATACTCTGTAACACTCTATCCTGACCACTGGGGTCTGATAAACACCCTTAGTGGCCTCTACTCTGTCATCATTGTTGTGCTACCGCTCACAGGTTGAGTATGGGGTGTACAATAAACTAACTGCTGTCTGCGGAAAAATTCATATTCAAAATACATACATACATACATACATACATACATACATACATACATACATACATACAGACATACATACATGCATACATACATACATACCAAGTGACAGGAGTGGAAAAGGGTCAGTGGAAAGAGAACAGGTGAATGGAAGTGAGAGCAAGTAATAGGAGGAGAAATAGGCTGCCAAGGCTTAACACAGCAGCCATAGGAGTTTACCATCACAAAACACTGGTAATGTAACTGTTTTTAGCGACTGTTTACAAAAAAAGACAAAAATATGAAGTAATCACCGAAGAATATCTATCTAGAGATTAAATTTCAGTCTACATGTTAATACAGGTTAATAAGTTATCTAATCGCCTTAGGCCTACACTGTGTGGGCCTAGAACCGAGGTGACGGATCTTGGGTCATAAATCAGTCAGTACTCGTCGTTATAACAAGTCTCCGTTGTCCAGGGTGTTGTCGTTGTTATTATTATTGTTTTAGTTGTTATTTTTATTAGTTGTTGTTGTTATTAGTTGTTGTTATTGTTGGCGATAATTTTCATGTTCCAGTAGATCGTGTTCAGTAAGACGGTATAACAGACACCAGTGTTGTGTGCCACCCGTAACATAACTACCGCCCATTCTTCCTCAAACTTTATACACCAGTTATATTGTTTAAAAAAAATATACCATTGGTTGAGTGGACTCCCATGGCCATCATTATAATATATATATAGGGAATATTTAGCTGTATTGTAAGTCGACGATTGGTGTGAATTAGGTGAGATGACCGGACATTCGGCGATGATTCCCTTCACTGTTGACAGATACTAACACTAACGGAGGGAGTGTCCTGGCAGCAGTTGGCTCTCCAGCATCCTTGTGCTCAAATACGTCGAAGAGACATCATCATATTTTTGCTTTCCCAACGACCGAGAGACAACGCCTCCTTTAATATACACTTGGGTATTCATGCCGGGGTGAGCAGCTCGCTTCTCTACCGCGACCGCCTCAACCTCACTCTCTCTCACACAAGTTACCTGAGATGCGATAAATAAGATCATAGTGACGCTGACAACACTATCCAACACTCAAATGCATTATTATGTGAAGTAGATCATCCTCTATATTTAGGTGTTACTACTAAGACCTGTCTACTGTATACGACCTACACGTGTGAAGAGTCGCTGTAAGGAAGAACCACGGCGGGAAAATACGAGAAAAAAAATGTGGATAACTGGAGAATATTCCTGTGGTATTATGGCGTAATAATGACCGACAGCGTAGTAGTGAGGGAATATGTGGCTTCACCTACAGTACACGCTCTTGGTGGAAGGAATTTTATCTCATCTCTTTTAAACGACCAGAAACTGTGTAACAGAGGCAGTAAGCGTCGGGCCGGAGGTGGGAGAGGCTGCTGCACGGTCTAGCAGCTGAGATAGATGATATAAACCTGAATTACGGCCAAATATAAGGTTTAGGACCCAGGGAAAAACTAAACAAGACCTACGATTCAATTTTTCGTTAGGATTTCTAGCAAGTTTGAGGTGTTGATTTAAGGATACTAGTGAGATGTGGGGAGTGTGGGGTTGTTGTGGGGGTGTGGGGTTGTTGTGGGGGTGTGGGGTTGTTGTGGGAGGTGAGGGGTTGTTGTGGGGGTGTGGGGTTGTTGTGGGGGTGTGGGGTTGTTGTGGGGAGTGTGGAGTTGTTGTGGGGGTGTGGGGTTGTTGTGGGGAGTGTGGAGTTGTTGTGGGGGTGTGGGGTTGTTGTGGGAGGTGAGGGGTTGTTGTGGGGGTGTGGGGTTGTTGTGGGGGTGTGGGGTTGTTGTGGGAGGTGTGGGGTTGTTGTGGGAGGTGAGGGGTTGTTGTGGGGAGTGTGGAGTTGTTGTGGGGGTGAGGGGTTGTTGTGGGAGGTGAGGGGTTGTTGTGGGGGTGTGGGGTTGTTGTGGGAGGTGAGGGGTTGTTGTGGGGAGTGTGGAGTTGTTGTGGGGGTGTGGGGTTGTTGTGGGGGTGTGGGGTTGTTGTGGGAGGTGAGGGGTTGTTGTGGGGGTGTGGGGTTGTTGTGGGAGGTGAGGGGTTGTTGTGGGGGTGTGGGGTTGTTGTGGGGGGTGTGGGGTTGTTGTGGGGGTGTGGGGTTGTTGTGGGGGTGTGGGGTTGTTGTGGGAGGTGTGGGGTTGTTGTGGGGGTGTGGGGTTGTTGTGGGGGTGTGGGGTTGTTGTGGGAGGTGTGGGGTTGTTGTGGGGGTGTGGGGTTGTTGTGGGAGGTGTGGGGTTGTTGTGGGGGTGTGGGGTTGTTGTGGGGGTGTGGGGTTGTTGTGGGAGGTGTGGGGTTGTTGTGGGGGTGTGGGGTTGTTGTGGGAGGTGTGGGGTTGTTGTGGGGGTGTGGGGTTGTTGTGGGGGTGTGGGGTTGTTGTGGGGGTGTGGGGTTGTTGTGGGGGTGTGGGCTAATGTAGCGATGTTTCCCGCTTCAGACAAGAGTCGTTGTTGGGGTTTAGAGAAGTTTTAGTAAATACCTTTATATAACCCCCAGGTGTTACAGGTGTGCTGTTATGTGATGCAGGTGTGTTATGTGTTGCAGGTGTGTTGTCATGTCAGTTAGAACACAAATTTCATTAGATGTTGAAAATACCACATGTAGCTCACGAGGGCCATCTAGTTGACAAAGGTGTACTTCACGAGGGAGGCTGGTGGAAGTGTTAAGATGTGACTGACAACCAGGTGAGAGGGCCAGGAACCAGGTGAGAGGGCCAGGAACCAGGTGAGAGGGCCAGGAACCAGGTGAGAGGGCCAGGAACCAGGTGAGAGGGCCAGGAACCAGGTGAGAGGGCCAGGAACCAGGTGAGAGGGCCAGAAACCAGGTGAGAGGGCCAGGAACCAGGTGAGAGGGCTAGGAACCAGGTGAGAGGGCCAGGAACCAGGTGAGAGGGCCAGGAACCAGGTGAGAGGGCTAGGAACCAGGTGAGAGGGCCAGGAACCAGGTGAGAGGGCCAGGAACCAGGTGAGAGGGCTAGGAACCAGGTGAGAGGGCCAGGAACCAGGTGAGAGGGCCAGGAACCAGGTGAGAGGGCCAGGAACCAGGTGAGAGGGCTAGGAACCAGGTGAGAGGGCCAGGAACCAGGTGAGAGGGCTAGGAACCAGGTGAGAGGGCCAGGAACCAGGTGAGAGGGCCAGGAACCAGGTGAGAGGGCCAGGAACCAGGTGAGAGGGCCAGAAACCAGGTGAGAGGGCCAGGAACCAGGTGAGAGGGCCAGGAACCAGGAGAGAGGGCCAGGAACCAGGTGAGAGGGCTAGGAACCAGGTGAGAGGGCCAGGAACCAGGTGAGAGGGCCAGGAACCAGGTGAGAGGGCCAGAAACCAGGTGAGAGGGCCAGGAAGCAGGTGAGAGGGCCAGGAACCAGGTGAGAGGGCCAGGAACCAGGTGAGAGGGCCAGGAACAAGGTGAGAGGGCCAGGAACCAGGTGAGAGGGCTAGGAACAAGGTGAGAGGGCCAAGAACCAGGTGAGAGGGCCAGGAACCAGGTGAGAGGGCCAGGTTGTAGTACTGGGGCCTTCAGATAAACAGAGTGGTCTAAATAGTGAGAGGGTTACATTTCAGACATATGCCTTCGCCGCAACAATGTCTAGAACCAATACAGCAACGCAGGTAAAGTTGTCTGAGAAACCCAATCGTATGATATATTTCTTGACTAAGGACACAGCTCACGTACTGTAATTAACCACAATTGTACTTAATTATCTATGATTACAACGGTTATTGAAACTCTCGAAGCACTATATGAGTTTACTACCAGCAGCATTAAGCGCCATTCATTCCTGTGCGATAAAGTGAGAAATTGAAAATGTACAACTGTGGTATTTGTTAAAGACGCGGAGGACAGTCAGGGCAGAGCATGAGAGTAGTGTGAGGAGCATAATCAGTGCCATAACTGATGCTCCTTGAGACATACCAGAACTGAGCATACATTAACACAGTTTTATATCTCAAAATCTTTTATCACTGTTGGATTAATATATTACTAATCATTCTACGCGCTTCAAGACCTTCGTTGTTGAGGCGCAGTAATAACATTATAACAACAGACGTTTAGAATATTACTCTCCAATAGTCATAAAAAATGTTGTGGAAACCCAGAGTGATGATTGAGAACATGCAGGAAGAGAGAGAGTATTGTGAGAATTATAATGGAACACACAGTCTATCATGCCTCTATCCTGCCTCTATCCTGCCTCTATCCTGCCTCTATCCTGCCTCTATCCTGCCTCTATCATTTACATAAGTAGCTGCTTTGTGGATCTATTTTCTAGAGTACATTTATTTTGAAGTACTGTACTCTTACTGCAACTTAAGTGTGAAGTACTGTACTCTTACTGCAACTTAAGTGTGAAGTACTGTACTCTTACTGCAACTTAAGTGTGAAGTACTGTACTCTTACTGCAACTTAAGTGTGAAGTACTGTACTCTTACTGCAACTTAAGTGTGAAGTACTGTACTCTTACTGCAACTTAAGTGTGAAGTACTGTACTCTTACTGCAACTTAAGTGTGAAGTACTGTACTCTTACTGCAACTTAAGTGTGAAGTACTGTACTCTTACTGCAACTTAAGTGTGAAGTACTGTACTCTTACTGCAACTTAAGTGTGAAGTACTGTACTCTTACTGCAACTTAAGTGTGAAGTACCGTACTTTTACTGCAACACTGAAGGCAGTGTTTGTGGTGGAGCAGTGTTTGTGGTGGAGCAGTGTTAGTGGTGGAGCAGTGTTTGTGGTGGGGCAGTGTTAGTGGTGGAGCAGTGTTAGTGGTGGAGCAGTGTTTGTGGTGGGGCAGTGTTAGTGGTGGAGCAGTGTTTGTGGTGGAGCAGTGTTTGTGGTGGAGCAGTGTTTGTGGTGGAGCAGTGTTTGTGGTGGAGCAGTGTTAGTGGTGGAGCAGTGTTTGTGGTGGAGCAGTGTTTGTGGTGGAGCAGTGTTTGTGGTGGAGCAGTGTTAGTGGTGGAGCAGTGTTTGTGGTGGAGCAGTGTTTGTGGTGGAGCAGTGTTAGTGGTTCAGTAGAGACAGAATACGTGGATCAAGAGTTTGTGTAAAATTACATAATTGAAATATATTCGTTTATGAATTTAGGAACATGATATGATAAGATTAGATAAGAAAGTAATGGAACAAGTGTTGAAGATGTTTGGTGTGACCGGGAACTTTTGGGTGTCCAGAGCTTTGGTAGGGACAGGGGAGGGACATGACGTGTATTATAGTGAGGGAAGGGAAACTGGTTCTCGATAATAATTGGATATTAATTACTGTTATGTATTTTAACTAATGACTGGTAATGTTTGTGATACCTGTAGCGGCATGAATTCAGACATCCGTATCTGTGTCCGCATACTTTGACACGAATGATAGGGATTTTTAAATTTTATCATTGATATTCTTTTAATAAATTTGATTCTCTACACTTGGTAAGGATTTTGTTTATATATATAGAAAACTAATTTGTGTATTTATGGGTTATATTATGCGAACAGAATAATTAATAATATATAAGTTACATTAAAAATCATGTAGACAAAATATAAGGAAACGCAAAATGAACGAAATATTACGAAAAATAATAATCGAAACCTATCGTTCATGACCGCCAGAGGTGCCGCGTGTCGGGTCTGTTTCCCTATAGTGAACATAATACTAGGCATATATTATAATAGGTAGGGTAGATTAGGTCAAGTTAGGTTAGGTTAGGTTAGGTTAAGTTAGGTGAGGTTAGGCTAGGTTAAGTTAGGTGAGGTTAGGTTAGGTTAAGTTAGGTGAGGTTAGGTTAGGTTAAGTTAGGTGAGGTTAGGTTAGGTGAGGTTAGGTTAGGATTTGGTTACATTATACCAATATTAGATTTCAAACACACTAAGGTTAACTATTTTTGTTAACGTGATGGTTAGGTTTTTGTTAGTTGTGTGTTGTGTTGCGTTGTGTTGTGTTGTGTTGCGTTGTGTTGTGTTGTGTTGCGTTGTGTTGTGTTGCGTTGTGTTGTGTTGTGTTGTGTTGCGTTGTGTTGTGTTGTGTTGTGTTGGTGGGTGTGTCAAACTGCAGGCAATAATTAGTACCCAAGAATAACTTTACGTTCCCTTCTTGAAATATTGATTTAAAAACTAATATACATTCCCGGGTAATATAAACTTTAATATAGGGTAAGATATGAATTTATATAATGTGTATAAGGTCACGATGTAATGTTATGTTTGAGGTGTCAGAGAGAACAGTGTTTCCCGCGGCAAGACGCCTAGTTTTTCTTCAGTTGTCACCAGGGAGGAGGAAAGACCGTGACAGTTTGTATACAGTTAACTTCTCACGTCAGTTCGTATTTCCTCCTGAACCATGAGATTTTAGCCTTACGAATACGAAGAATTTATGGACAGAATAATATATCACTATACGGCCTCGGGTTCACGAATCTGAATCTCAAGGGTTCGTGATTAAGTGAGAGGTGAACGGACTCTTGTAGTTGATTGTATATTATGACGGTGAGTGTGTCTGTCTGTCTTCACTAGGGACGAATTCACCAGGACAAGCGACTCGGAGCCCAGACCCTCAAACACACGAGTCAAAAACCTGGAAAAGCCGGGTAATCACTGAACCGTATCCGTATGCAAATCAGTTGTGAGAGGAACCATGTAGTCATTGTCTATATCACATCTGAAGCTAATCGAGACAGTTAATTTCCCGGACAGAAAATAGGACGCTGGTGTTGTGTGAAGACGAGTGACGTGTGTTTCTGGCGAGGCTGTTAAGTAAGGTCAAATTAATCCATTTATTATGACCTGGTAAATGTGATAATTGATTGATTTTTTTTAAGGTGTCTTCAAGTTAATATATTAATTATTAACTAATATTACGGAAATGTTTAGGAATCTGTTCATGTAAGTTTATACATATTCTTTTGTGTCTGTAGTCGATCTCAAAGGCGTAACAAAGATTATAAACTTTCATAATCCATTTGTCATTGTAACGTCAACTTGCTCTCCAAAAACACAGCCAACACACATTCTTACATGTAACATAAATGGAGAATTAATATTTGTGTCTTTCCTGTACACATTGTTACGACCGTGTCGTGTTTTTTCTATTTGTTTTTATATATAACTTGCTCCCATGTTCCATATTATTCCTGTAATGATGTGTTAAATTTACTATTATATATTCTAGTCACCTTACCCTGTGATGGTAAGGTTTTAACTGTCATTATTTGTTCAAGCCCATCTTGTTTCTTTATTTTGTATTGTAACCAGCATTCTTTGTTCTCTAACGACCATCTGCATCGTTAAACGACCCACCGGCGGGTCGCGTGGCGGGAGCCGACCTTATATATAGGACCCACCAACTGACTTGAGTCAGTTCAGTCCTCTTGTCATACAGTCCACATCCTTTGAGTGTCACTTGTTACTTAATTTATTTGTGTTGCTCCTGTCGCCACCAATGTGGTATATCTATGTGAGTACCTATTTAGGTCTCTGTTTGTGTCCGTCAGTATTTGCATACTTGTATTCAAGTAATTCAGTGTTGTTTCACGTTAGTTAATTTCAGTGATAGTTTTTGTATGTTTATGCAGTGTTAACGTAATCCAATGGTTTATTTTTATTCTTTAGATGTTTCGATGTTTAGGATCATTTGTCTAAAAGTTTCGATGGTGAATCAATTTGTTGTGACAGCTTACGAGGCTCTTTGTTGTGTTAATATTTAATTAATTAAATTCTTAAAGGTTTGCTTTATTCATTTTTATTCTTTTAATTTACTTCACTTTGTGTTTGGTTACGCCTAGAACCTGCTGGATATTTAAGTAAATTAAGAGACGGTGTAATAGTTTTGGTGTCCTTGCCAGGATTCACTAAAGACCTTTTGACACTTGTGATCTTTTTTTTTCTAAACTGATGGATTTGTTTTGAGGCATGGTAGGACTAACAATTGTTATTTTGTGCGTAATAATTTTGTGCATGACAGGAGGAGCTGGGACTCGTTCGCCACCTAATGGGGCGTCCTAATTTTGTAATTTAATTGTAGTTTCTGTGGAAAGTCGGGTCATAAGGCGTAGTTTTGTTGGACAAGGCCGCAGCCAAATAAGATGAACCACGAGAGGTTTCGGTTCTCGCCTCAGGAGACTTTGATCTTTTCCAGGAGAGTTTTGCGAAGGACCCAAACGTTGGTACCTTTAGTCCCTTTTTGTCACAAGGCACGGTAGAAGTTGATGGTGTCGAAACACCAGTCACTATTTTGAGATTCGGGTTGCCTCAAAACTCTCAAAGAGGGTGTTGTTGCGGCTAGGAAGACTGACAAAACGTCGTTTTGGGCGCCATTTGGGGTAAAGGTGCAGCTCCTTTGGTTTTTCAGGTATAGCTAAACGTAGCCGGTGAGCACGAGCTGCTTGTGTTAGTACGTGTCAAGTCTCCTTGTTGCTAAAGAGTGGACCTCATACTCGGTAACGATTTGCTGCAACAGCTTGAAGATATGCCCTGTGTTTTCCCTTGTGTGCTGTGACTCGTTTTATGTTAATGACTAATGATCATAATGTAACTCCTGATGTAGATAATTCACTGTCCTTAGAAGGTACGTTTTGCTAACCCAATTGCTTCCCAAGACATTTCTTCCGCAGTTAATGCTGTGACCGGGAGAGTTGCTTTAATAGCTGAGCAAGAAGTTTCATTACGGCTCTTGTTTGACCTGGTGTCCGATTCTGCCAATGTTTCAGGCCCTACCACGAGATATTTAAGTCAAGACTGTGTTTTGTGCCGCCGATGGCTCCCACCGACTTTGTCAGAGGAAGACGCGGACTGGGCGTCTGTCACTCGAATAGTTCTCCCACACACTTACAGACCACATGTTCTAGCTCTGGCCCATGACGGTCGCTTTTCTGGACAAAGGTGTCCGGAAGACGTTCAACAGGCTGGCCAGAAAGTTCTATTGGCCAGGTATGAGGAGAGATGTCGCTAAATATTGTAAGTATTGTCATTTTTGTCAAAAGGTAGGCAAAGCCAATCGGGCTATTCCACCTTTTCCACTTGTAAGAGTACCTCACTACCTCACGTACCTGAGCCCTTTACAACAGTACAGTGTGATATTGTAGGCCCTCTGCCTAAAACTTCTAGTGGGTTTGAATATTTATTTACAGTCCTTAATACCTCCACTAGGTGCTTGTATGCTGTACCTCTTAGGAAAGTTACTCTAAGGCCCTTGTTTGTTTGACCTGTTTAGTCACTTCGGTTTGCCGTACCGTGTTCAAACGGACGGTTCATCATATTTTGTAGGAAAAAGTTTTCGAGGAAGCTTTAACAGAGTTGGGAATAATTCATTGTTAGGTAGTAGTGAAGAGAGCATTAATGTATTAAGTTTAGTAGATGTTAGAGAGAAGCTTATAAGATGTTGGAGCCTTGCCGCAGACCAAGACATGGTACGACAAGCGGGCCAGACACGGTTCCAGATAGATAAAGTTCTCATTCTCTTGCTGAGACGTGGACAGCCACTCCATGCGAAGTTCAGTGGGCCATATAGAGTGGTGAAGAAGGTAAGCTCCACGAATTATATTATCTCTACTCCTGACAGGCGCCGGCTACAGCGCTTATGTCGCGTCAACACCATCAAGCTGTACCACACACGCCAGCACCCCCATTTGTTGCTGATGATCCAGTTCCCGTGTGTGCCGTAGACAGTTTCTTGGTAGATGGTGGGAAAGAAGAGGAAAAAGAAAGGGCAAGTCCACTCGCCATGTCATCAGTCAGGGTTTGGCAGTCCAACTCCGTGGAGTAGCAGAAGCTACATCGTCTACCGGGACACCAGAGCTGACGTGCTGACCGCCATCCAACAACATCCTCTTGCCTTCCAAGACTGGCCTGGCTGTACCACTGCCGTGGTGCATGATGGTGTTGGTTCTGCTAATCCTATCAAGCAGGCTCCCTACCAGCGAGTGGTGCTCACCAGTCACTCGAGTACCAAGAAGGACGACACTCTTCGATTCTGCATGGACTTCCTCACGGTCAACGCCGTCACCAGCAAGGACAGCTTCCCTCTACCAAGAGTCGACGACTGCATCGAAGCAATCGGCAACGCCAAGTTCCTCTAAGATTGGTTGCCTTCGAGGGTTTTGGCAAGTACCGTTGACCCGTTGTGTTGAAGACCTATCCAGTTTTGTGGCATTAGGTAAGACCTATAAATTTAATGTTATGCCTTTTGGGCTTTGCAATGCCCCTGCTACATTTCAAAGGCTGAGGTTACGAGTCCGCCAATTGTCCTGGTTGTGTAGTATATTTAGATGTAATTTTTTTCTGACACTTGGTCAGACCATTTACAGTATGTGGGCTAGACGCTCTCTTCACTGAGTTAGGAAATGTAGGACTTGTTTGTTATAAACTTTGCTAAGTCAGAATTTGTTTGTGCTCAACTTTTGTGTCTGAGACATGTAATTGGGTTGGAAACTTGCTCCTCCCACAGCAAGGTGTGACACTATTTCTTAGATGCCTGTTCCATGTAACAAACGAAAAGTCCGCAGGTTTTTGGGTTGTGTGGGTTATTACCAGAGATATATTTGTATTTTTGCCGAGTTGACACTACCCCTTACTGATTTGTTGAAGAAGGGTAATATTTTTTGTTGTTGGACTTCAAGGTGTCGGAACACTTTTGTCATGTCAAAATTTGTGCAAGCAAAATTTTATTCTATGGGGGAAGTGTTACGACCGTGTCGTGTTTTTTCTATTTGTTTTTATATATAACATGCTCCCATGTTCCATATTATTCCTGTAATGATGTGTTAAATTTACTATTATATATTCTAGTCGCCTTACCCTGTGCTGGTAAGGTTTTAACTCATTATTTGTTCAAGCCTATCTTGTTTCTTTATTTTGTATTGTAACCAGCATTCTTTGTTCTCTAAAGACCATCTGCATCGTTAAACGACCCACCGGCGGGTCGCGTGGCGGGAGCCGACCTTATATATAGGACCCACCAAATGACTTGAGTTAGTTCAGTCCTCTTGTCATACAGTCCACTTCCTTCGAGTGTCACTTGTTACTTAAACTTAATTTATTTGTGTTGTTCCTGTCGCCACCAATGTGGTATACCTATGTGAGTGCCTATTTATGTCTGTGTCCATCAGTATTTGTTTAATTGTATTCAAGTAATTCAGTGTTCTTTCACGTTAGTTAATTTCAGTGATAGTTTTTATATGTTTATGCAGTGTTAACGTAATCCAATGCTTTATTTTTATTCTTTTGTTTCGATGTTTAGGATCATTTGTGTCTTAAAAGTTTCGATGGTGAATCAATTTGTTGACAGCCTACGAGGCTCTTTATTGTGTTAATATCTAATTAAGTAAATTCTTAAAGGTTTACGTTATTTATTTTTTTTCTCTTTTAATTTACTTCACTTTGTGTTTGGTTACGCCTAGAACATGGATATTTAAGTAAATTAAGAGACGGTGTAACAACACCCATATGATATTAACTACTTGTTCCTCTTCATCTGTTTCTCGCTACGTTTAAATTTTATCTGACACTAAAGCACAGAAAGGCATGGTTAGTCCAGCGCCACACTGTAACACTTTAGAAAACTTTATACAAATACACGTACATTCGTTTCATGTTTTTGTAACTTCACTTAAGCGTAAGATCAAAGGCTTTGACATGAAAACAATTAATACGGATGTTTTAAACAGTAAGACCACCTCACATACGGATTATTTCACGGTAAATTATGTCAAGTTCAGTTATCAAGTGAAGTTCGGTCAGGTGTGTATTACTTCACTCAAGAGTAAGATCAAAGGCTTTGGTAAAAGATTCATTTCTGAGACCTGGATTTAGTAGCGGCCATTATTGGATATTTGGCGTGGTCGAGATATGAGCCTCTTGTACACTGAATCATGAGAAGAAAAGTTTGACTCGCTTCCTTAATGACATAGACGGTAAACTAAGAACTTGCTCCACGGTGAAATCCCAACCAAGATTTCCATATTTTCCCTCGTAACTGTACAACTCTGAGCTTCACCCCTTAACTCTCACACTTACTCAAGGTTTGGTAACTGATGCCCACGACACGTGACGGCATCTGTTTATATTATTTTGTTGGTAGTAAAAATCCCTCCACCAAAACATAAGACAACATGTAAGGGAATAAATCTGTTTATTTCCAGCACGAAATCGAATCCAAAACTTTTTTAATGGTTTCTTTGTGAAGCTGGAAGGATATATCGGTATTAAAACTATTGTGTGTGTCCTCTGATACAAACACAGCTTGCTGGGCACCATGATACAGCAGAGCCCAGGGGAGGCGGGGTACAGTAGCCGCTGGTCAACTGTAGTGCTCGTAATGACTTGATTTTGCTCGAGGGCAGGGAAAGACAAGTGGAAATCACCAAGTTAACCTCCCCCTTCCGGAGTTTGAAGCTTTTAAGTCGTTCTGATTCATTAACAGAAGAGTCCATCTAGCTATCAAAGACCATCAGTAACTCCTGTACTCTATACCACAAACTGTTCGTGCTTGACGCAAACATTTGAAATCGCTTCGCTGATGTTTTCTTCAGATTTCATAAGCAGTAATCGAATTTTTGACATGAAAACAATTAAAACTGATGTTTTAAACAGCAAGACCAGCTCACATACGGATTATTTCACGGTAAATTATGTCAAGTTCAGTTATTAGTGTGGCCTCAGTAGCCTAACACTCGCCTCGCTGCCGAACATTGAGTTTATTGGCAGCAAGACAGGAGTCAATATGTAGTCCACTGCTGAGCCTCTGACAGTATCTATGGTTCCGTGTGTCACTTTTACTACCTGTCAGTGCTACCTGTAGAGTAACTGAAGTGTGGTAGATCGTTTGAGAGAGTTTATTATTCTTCAGAGTAAACCATTCCTCGTGTGTTCCTCCGCTCAGCGTTCAATGACATTTATAGTTTGATAGTTTGATTCTGACGGCTTCATTCATTTGTCCCTATTTAGCGTACCATATACACACACATATACAGTATATACTTTAACACAATGATCTACTAAAGTGTGAATTCCCCAATTTTTTACGCAAATCTTCGATACTTCACTTTACATCCATTTATAGTTAAAATACGATGGTTCCTAAGTTTCCGAATCATTTTGTTAGATAAATCTTGTGGAGCCTGACACAGCCACGCACTTCACCAAGAGGCAACCAACCGTCTTTTGTTTATTATATTCTACCCCGCCCAACCTCCATATACTGTCTGTGTTTTGTATATTGTATGCGAGGTATTCATCGTTCAACACCTGCATTGTTTTGTACGATAGCGTGTCCCTTCTGGGTTAACGTGTCAAGTCACTGATAGAGAAAGCATCTTTGCCTGAATGTCTTGAGAAAGGTTCAAATGTGGACTAGCTTGCTTCGACAGCCAAAGCGTTCCTGCCATCGATCGCTTACGAGGCATAACTGAAGTTTATAATGGCACGTTAAAGGCATAAAGCTATATTATTCATTATTTATTTGCATTTTGATGATTTATCTCAGATGTAAATGATTTCCTACCTAATACCGATTTATATTTGAGTAAAAAATCGTATATTGGCAGGAGTTGTATAGATTATCGCTCCAAAGGAAAGTTTCTACAATTGCTTATATTTTACAGTCCGTTGAATTCCTAGACTCGCCTATAAGAGCTGTGGATTATTATATAGACTATAATTATAACTACAACGTCTGGCATAGGTATGTTGATAGCTACAGGATAATAGCCCCCTTATCCTCAAGTCCCAACAGTCCCCTCGCTAGCCCCCTCCGGTTCTATTCCAGTCCCTACAAGATCATCTCCAACTCTCTCAATAGACACCCTCCTCCAGCCCCCCCACCAACCCCGCACCCTCCTCCAGCCCCCCACCAACCCCGCAATTCTCCAGCCCCCCCACCAACCCCGCACCCTCCTCCAGCCCCCCCCCCACCAACCCCACACCCTCCTCCAGCCCCCCCACCAACCCAACACCCTCCTCCAGCCCTCCACCAACCCAACACCCTCCTCCCGCCCCCCCCCCCCCCCCCCCGTCCTCCAGCCCCCCACCAACCCCACACCCTCCTCCAGCCCCTCCACCGCCCCCACCACACCGGATCTACCAGTGTAAGCGAAGTGATAAGAGAATTCCCAGAACGCAACAAACAGAAACACACCGAACTGAAGTGAAACAACACAAACACACGAGGCATGGAGTAAGCCACGCCCACCACCGCCATACTACTCGCTAAAATGTTTTCTTCATCTCGTGAATTTTTTTTTACGTTGAAGAAAATAAGTAAATGTTCTCTCTCTCTCTCTCTGCTTCGGGAGAGATGTATGAAAGATGTGTGGGTGTGTGTGTGTGTGTGTGTAATGTAGGAAAAAATGCATTGATGATTATATAACAAATATCCATACTGCTTGATGTAGTAACGTTACTCATACTTATAAAATGAAAGTAAATGAAGGAAAAATATTACGAGTATTTCGCCACCAAGGAAGACCATAAGGTATCCAGCGTATTCGAGTTAATGATGTCATGATGTTTGGTAACTTGTTCCACCCGTCCACTACTCTGTTTCCAAACCAGTGTTTACCTATTTCCCGCCTTAATCTAAATTTGTCTAATTTAAAACCACTGTTACGAGTTCGCTCCTGGTTGGAAAGTTTGAGTACCTTTGTAATGTCCCCTTTGTTTAGCCCTGACTTCCATTTATACACCTCTATCATGTGGCCCCTCGCTCTACGTCTCTCGAGGAAGTACAAATTAAGATGCTTTAACCTGTCTCTATACTCAAGGTTCCTGATACCCGGGATTAGTTTTGTCATTCTCCTCTGAATTCTTTCCAAGGATTCTATATCCATTCTGTAATACGGTGACCAGAACTGAACTGCGTAATCCAGGTGTGGTCTCACAAGAGCAAGATACAGTTTTAGGATGACCTCGCTAGTCTTGTAACTAACACTCCTTTGTATGAACCCAAGTACTTTATTAGCCTTGTTTCGAGCAAATACACAGTGTATACTTGGCTTAAGATTCCTACTTATCATTACACCTAAATCTCTCTCGCAGTCGGATTTCTCTATGGCATCGTTGTTCATCTGGTATTTGGTTTCCCTGTTTACATCTCCTATACTGAGTACTTTACATTTGTCCACGTTGAATTTCATCTGCCATTTTTTAGACCATTCGAAAAATTTGCTTAGATCTTCCTATAGTTTTGCCGAGTCCTCGTCAGATTTAATTACACGCCCTATTTTAGTGTCATCAGCAAATTTACTAAACCGATAAATTCTATAAAACGTGACAATAAATAAAATAATAATAATATAAAACATGACGTCACTATATTTCTACTAATTACTTAACTATTATTATGAGATTAATAACTTAAAATTCATCTCTGGACGATCAAGTCACACAATTATAATTTAAGGTCCCAAAGAGTAACAAAGACTCAAAACGTCACAAACGAGGCCACTTAAGGCTGACCCACACGTTCCTCAGTAAGTGGTAGGCGACCTGTGGGAGTGACCTCATCTTGTCAGGTCATCTCGGGGTCAGGCAGTTACTCGTCTATTGGTGGTGACTTAAATTTCTCCTTTCACTTTGAGAGATCAGTCAGTGTAGGTGAGCCAGTGTGCTGGGTGCTGAGACCTTCACTAGGAAATAATGAAATGATACTAAAATAAATGAGTAATGTATAAAATAAAAGAAATAAGAATGATGAAAAAAGTAAATAAAATAAATAAGAATAATGAACAAAACTTAATAAAATAAAATAGATAACGAATTTACATATGAAAAGTTGCAGATGTAAAAGGTATGATAAATAGATAAATAAGGACGTACACACAAAAAATAAAAGAAATAAACCAATAAATGAATAAATAAACAATAAATTATCTGTTCATACACAAAATATATGAATAAGTGTTAGTACCAAGCTGTATAGTTCCTGACGAGGAGGACCTGCAGCTGCCATAAACTACTGCAGGTGTGTGTGGGTCACCCGTATCAGTGACTCACAACTACCACACCTCCACACCTCCCACACACACTTGCAGGAGCTCGAACTTGGGTCATGACACCGTGAGTGGGCCATGCTAACCTAATGTGGACGATTCAATGATAACAACGGCAAAACAAACTATATTCATTTCAGTAATTGTCTTCTACGTTACGAGTTTGAAATAACAAGACACTTAACATGAGATAAATTATAATATAAACTAAAATTCTTGCGATCAATTTTCCTTTTAATAACGAAATAATATATTTAACTAATTGACTTAAGATGAAAAGTATATAAAGTATAAACCACAAAAATATTCTCCAAATCACACTTAAGACTACCTTAACTTACACATGTTCACTTAACACCAGACAAAAGTAATCTAAGAGTTCATTTGGTAAAGGTTCTCTACCTTAATTTAATCTCTTAACTGATGCTACGTGATCGTTTGTAGTTAAGGTAAAGTCTAAGTGTGTTTTTATGTCATCTATTTTCTTTTAAGACTCGTATTTATATCCGTCGTTGTTTAATACACAGTCAACATTCTTCACTAAATGGTTATTATGCTAATTTGTTTATCACGTAAAGCTTCTCAGGGGGTGTTGGTGTCACTCCCTCACTGGTGCCGCTGTAGGTGTAGGAATGAGTCCACGAGTGATGCACAGCCTGGGGTAGTGGCTATGTTGTGTCACCTGGGGTAGTGGCTATGTTGTGTCGCCTGGGGTAGTGGCTATGTTGTGTCACCTGGGGTAGTGGCAATAGTCGTGTTTGTAAGTCACCTGGGGGTAGCGGCTTACATGAAGGACTGGCTGCCTGTAAGTGTGTATATTTATAAATTTTAGTCGTAAAGTATACAGTCAGTGGTTAGTGTAGTGTTCTGTGTGGTTAAGTGTACCCCATGTAGTGAGTAGAAGGGTACAGTCGAGGAGATTTAAAGGACGAACTTATCAGAGTAACGTGATTATACAAATAGAGAAAAGTCCAACTAAAAACTTTGGAATACCGGGAGAAAATGAGATTAAAACTAGGATATTTAAGCTTTCTTGTATACGACAACCACATTCAGAAACGTATGATTGTTAGTATAATAGAATCCACGTTATAAAATCGATCATGTGTTTGTGTGTGTACCTAACGTGATATGATGTGGTAGTGATATGCAAGAGAGAGTTAAAAATGAACTTTGGCTCAGAACAAAGAAGCAAGAATATTAATAGGATGAAAGTTGAGGAGTTGAAGGATGGATATATATGATGGTTAAATATCGAGAGAGTTTAGGAGCGATACTGAATAGAACGGACTGTGAACTAAATAAGGTGGCGGTACTGTAGGGTGACATGAGGAGGGAGGGCGTTGCTGGACACTGCCTCAGATGGTATGTAAACAAAATAACTATGGAATACAAGAGAAAGTTTGCAGAGAAATGCTAAGTATGACTGTATATATTATAGTGGATATACATAAATTCCATAACAAATAGGTTAAAAAGACGGTAACAGTGAATAAGAGAACACGGGTGAGGCTAAATAGGAACTTATAGAAAATGGAAACAAAATCAACTGTTGAAACGGTAAACTAAAACAAAGATGAAAATAGGTTAGGATTGAAGATAAATTGGATAAGGAGAGGAAGAATGTTGATTAAATATATAAGTAGTGAAAGACGTGAACTTTATCCGTAACACCTGCCTGCAACGCTTGCTGTTTACTGTCCCCGACTTTCCATATTCGTTTAAATGAAGAAGGGGACCACGGCTCCAGTCTATCAGGCGCCTATCTCACTTTTAACTTGAAGGAAGATTGTCAAATGTTTGTCAGTTGCCCCAATTAAGATAATTTATTTATTCACATGACCAGACAATGGGAATATGTTTTATAACTGAGAAATTCTCTCTGGGAAATTAGGGTAATTTTCTAATATCGTCTGACAATGCAGCACAAATTTCACGTCACTCGCGCTTATTTTTGTGTATCTGTCCTCGAAGTATCCGAACTTTGTATGAAAACGAACCTAAATCTCTCGTCAGTACTCTCTACAAGCGACTGTCAGGTAGCCTAAATGTGATCTTTGTCTGTTGGACTCTTGGCGAGTTTGTCCCGTGATCAACACACCACCTCAACACTACGGGCTCAAAGTTCTATCAGAATTCTTAACAATTCTTATAATAGTTTTTCAGGTACGGTAGGTGAACGATCATGTCGGCTGATACTTAACATATTCTTTCACTTGAAATGAACGTATATAATTGATTTAGGGGCTTGATACACCTCGCTGTAAGGACACACTGGCCGAAATACATCATTCTGATATTGTTGTCACATTTAAAGCGCACTTCGCCATAACTCAGCGCGAAAGAAGTTATAGAACACCTTTATAAAATGACACTTTATTTTGGTTAACCTTACAGAACACTAAAAGAGGATTTAATAACCAAATAACCAACACAAGTTAAATTAAAAGCTTCGATCAGATGAATTCGAAATTATTTATTGCATTCAGGGCCTTACAGCAGAGGAACCCAGTGACGTGACAAAGCAGGAGGGTGATGATGGCCTTGTAGGGTGAGGCGGGAGCTTAGAAGCGTTACCATCAGTTATGAAGTTTGAAGTAGCGCGTGTGTGAGAATTAATGGAGCCGTGAGTGAGTGGTGTGAGGGCGTTAAGGTGTGTCATGTGACCCACCCCTGGTTATGTAAGGTGTTCATTGAGGGAGACATGTGAATGGAGTGAAAGAGATACGTGTTGACCAAGAGTGGAAGTTGTCTTATGTACGTGGACGTTGTTGTACTGTACGTGGACGATGTTGTATTGTACGTGGATGATGATGTACTGTACGTGGACGATGTTGTACTGCTAGTCAAGTCTGAGGGGGAGCTGGTGAGAACTATAAAAGGTTAATCCTGGTAAGACACAAAGTTATGGTGTTTGGAGAAGGACAACTAATGTAGTGTAAATATGACTGAAGGAGATGAGGAGACTGTGAGATAACCCAGTTTATAGAGAGAATGTTGAACCGGGAGATAAAGAGAGAATGTTGAACCGGGAGATAAAGAGAGAATGTTGAACCGGGAGATAAAGAGAGAATGTTGAACCGGGAGATAAAGAGAGAATGTTGAACCGGGAGATAAAGAGAGAATGTTGAACCGGGAGATAAAGAGAGAATGTTGAACCGGGAGATAAAGAGAGAATGTTGAACAGGGAGATAAAGAGAGAATATGAATATAACGAGAGAGTAAAATAGAGAAGAGGACGACCATAAGAGCATAAATAACAGTGAGAGTGTACAGTCTACAGTCTACAGTACAAGAAGACTGTAAAAAAGAACTGTAGGTTACAACTTCTACATAAGGAGGTAAATCTTTTGTAGTTCAGTAGTAAAGAAGAGCCAGTGAAGCATCATTGTAGTTTATAGAGAGAAGAGATGAAAGAATGTTGGCCTAATGTGTTTACAGGAGCTCGTCATGCCCTGTGCAGTGTGGTGTGGTAACTCTGTGTTTATTGACTACAGAAGGAGACTCGCAATAGGAAACAAACCATCAAATCAAAATAAAACAATATTAAAACAATAATGATTTGTGGAATGTTTATATATGACGAGCCCCCTGTAAACGCACAAGTGAAGGGGACTGTACCTGTATCCGTCTGTAAGGCCTCAGGAGTAGTGAGAGAGAGAAGACAAGGACACAACAGATGAGAGACTTAAGATTTATGACGGAACGGTTGACGGCACAAGAGAGAGGCCCCGAGTACACCTGAACACACGACATAGATGAACCAGTGAGGGTCGGAGGCGGTGGATGAGGATGGTGGTGGTGGTGGATGAGAATGGATGTTAGTGGATGAGGATGGATTGTGGTGGATTGTGTTCAGTGGAGTATCTCAAGTGTGATGTATGAGTGAACTAGATGACTCACCTATGTATGTATGTATGTATGTTTGTATGTATGTATGTATGTATGTATGTATGTTTAATTAAATGGTAGGAGGTAGTGTGAGTGATTGCCAAGGTGTACTTTATATTATGTGTTTGTTAGTTAAGGATATGAGATAATTGATGTGGACATTACTGGTTACTCTTCAGATCATCCAACAGGTTATATAGATACTGTAAACTTTTATAAGGTAAGGAATCCAAATGTGTTTAGATTGTCAAGAGAGATTAGACTGCTAAGATCTGCTTTTGTTTTGTCTTTGTTTATAATATTTCGTAATTTATATTTTTGGGGTTATTTTTTATATGTGTGGAAGGCCTCTAAGGTATCGTCCACGCCACGGTCAGGAGACGCCACTCACCTCTTTGAGTATCGGATCCATCGGAATTGTACTCAGTAAATATTTGTCTATCCTCTTCCATCAACAAGGGGATCCTATCCTCTCTCCTGGACGAAAATCCCGTTACTACAGCCTTAAGGGTTTCTCACACCCACTCGAGTCTCTTTTGGTCCATCTCTAAGCGGATGTACTGAATTCTGAGCGACGATTCGACGTGGATGGATTCTCTTCTTTTTAATGTGTACGTGATAGTAGTTTAGATAAATTTATGGGAAGATAAATAAATATTCTGGTGTTCCGTCACGCCCCTTCAAGTAACAAACGACTGTTAGATCAAACAAGGGATTTATTACCATTTATAAAAAAGGCATCAGCTCTGCGTGAGTATAAACGATCGGATCTCTCACTGCGCGCTGGTTGTTATAAGAAACGGGGGATCCTGAGTCTCTCTTCCATTTAGAGAAGGACAGCGGGATGGCGGGGTGTTTGCTCAACAGTTTATGGAGCGGCATCGGGCCATTATTTATCTTATGAGTAAGCTAAGGGCGGGGGCGCCATCACAACAGCTTACAAAGGATCTGATGATTTAGCAGACCCGCCAAAACTTCGACTTGCCAGTTTTCTCTGTCCCATTGACGGTTCTCGTATTTATTTCTTCTCGGTAAATAATGGCGTTTATATATTAAGTATTTTATTATTTTCCACACAACCCTCAATCGCTGAGGTGTACCAGTGACAGATGATATTAATTTTAGTATCGTTTCCCGTGTCATGAATACTGAAACCGCGTGATCGTCGTATTTTTTGTACATTGTTTCCATCATATGAAATAAAGTGAAAATAACCCACCGTTTTGTGTTTAGTATCGTAACTCTCTAAAGACCTTTACGGGTACTCTAATAAAAAATGAGTAATAATAACGTATTCTAAAGTATAATAAACGATCAAACACCAAAGAAAATAAGGTGTATTTATATTGTGTGAGTAACTCTTCAACATCTCGGAGTAAAATTTTCAAACTGTGCCAGATGTTGAGAGAGAGAGAGAGAGAGAGAGAGATTTATGACACTAAATTCTCACAGACGAACAATCATTATCCCACTATTTTACCCAACAAAAACACAAACACAAATATAAAACAATAAAACATAAAACAACTCAACACCAAAGACACAAACACATCGATCATAGTGTGTAACAGTTGACTGGGTGTATATTATTTCTGCCCTGGTGGTGATTCCTCTGAGAGTGAGAGTCCATACTGAGTGTGTCATTATGGAGGTATATTTGAGCTACAGGGATTAATAAACTAGCTGGGGGCCTCTATTAGCTAGTTAACTAATGACCAGTAATAACTATCCATGTCAGACACAGAAAACCTTAAATTTATCTGAATATAAATTATAATCCTATTTTACGTCACGTCATTCCTAGTTTTGCTATTTTTTATTTTTTTTCTCAGTAATAATTAAGACAATATGATCTTAATTCTACGACAAAAATAATAAATTGAGTTACAATGCTATTACACTTGCTATGATTATTACTATTAATGCTAGTTGTTGATTCAGCCATGTTTCTATCATGACTACTATTGCTATTGATAGTGTTATTAATATTTCTGTAACTAATAGGTAATATCATGCTGCTACTACTACTACTACTACTATTACTACTATTTTTCTCAGGTGAAGCAAAGCGGCACTGGCACTCGTCTACAAATACCACCATTAATTACATTATTGGAGGGAGAGTGCGTTGGTGAAGACTGTGGTGGAGACAAGTGTGGTAGTGTGGTGGAGCTAGACACAGTGTTGGTATAGTGTGGTGGTAACAGAGAGATCGTGCCTCATGTGTGAATACATAAATATCTAATTAATGCATTTTATCCCAGTCTCATCCCTCGACGAACTAAAAACAAATCGATAAATTAATCCGTTAAAAATCATCATGCGGAAAACGTCACAGAATTCACTATGTAAATAAAACAAAATAAAGAATAAATTAACAAGAATCTTAACTGAAACGCTAATAGACCATTAAACAATAAGGTTATAATACAGTAAGAGGGTGAACATGGGAGTGAGTTTACCCAGCCCAGGAGAGACGGTCGATCACTTCAGCGGGAACGATGCGTAACCGATGTAAACAAACCGACTGCCTATCTGTCGGTAACTCCCCGTGACCGCGCATGTGTGGACCGCTAATAGCATTAACCTAACGTATGTGTTTCAATAACAACTTTAACCACTGCCGGAGAGCTTCACCACAGCAGGAAAAAATATAAATGCGTGAGATTTGTTAAATTAAACTTGGGCATTTTGTCACGGTTATGATTATATCACTTATACTCATGATAACAACACCGTAATACTCATGATAACAACACCGTAATACTCATGATAACAACACCGTAATACTCATGATTAATGTTGGTGCCATGATCCCTCACCGCCGTCACTCCGCTGTTCGTCACCTGCCCCTCACACGGGTCTAGCTGCCTCCGTGTAAGTTTTGCTTTATAAACAACTGTCGGGTGTCCTCCAGGCTCTCCCTTCCATCCTCACATTTTTTCTCCTACAAGTATGAAGAAATTTGTGGACGAGTTTGAGTCTCAGTGTTGACAGTCAGGTTGTGTCGCTGTCGTCTCACACTGAGGAGAGTGCAGCACCAAGAGAGTACATTATACTGTAGTATGAATATGGATGTGTGTTAGATGCCGCATTTAAACCCCGTGTGAAGGTAAGACTAATCACCTGGTTCAGTGCCCCACTAATGAGTGCCTTTTGCAGGTGTGGCGAGGAGGGAGCGTCTTCAGTAGTCCGTCAGAGCCGACCTGGGCACCTGGTCTCCACGTGTTCCCCGCGAGTGGCCTACACCTGCCCCAGACTGACCCTCGTCATCTATCCCAGCCTGATGCTCGCCACCTCCCCCAGCCTGATGCCCGCCACCTCCCCCAGCCTGATAACCGCCACCTCCCCCAGCCTGACTCCCGCCACCTCCCCCAGCCTGACTCCCGCCACCTCCCCCAACATGACCAAGTCACACAGCAGCAACAGCCTCAGGGTGGCCGGCACCCCCCGGCCACTACTTCATGGTACCATGACCTGGCTGTCCAGGAGCCGGTCGGAGCTTTTGAACTGTTATGCAAAAATGACTTCCAGAACCGCACTGGAGACCCACCTGCCGCGCCCTCCTTCTACACCGACACTAAGAAGGAGGTCGGTGGACCCCTGCCAGGGAAGGACGGAGGCAGTGGTCACGGTGCGCATTACACTAAACACTCTGGGGGCGTGAACAAGGTTCGGGGTGGGTTTCCCGCCCAAGGAGAATTTGGACGGACTGCTTTCCCAAGCGTCTCCCAGGAGTCCGGAGCACGAGGCTCTACACTCAGTCTGGAAGGACGAATTAAGTTGGAAAGTCCATGGTCGACCGAGAGGGCGGCGGGAACGACCATGCAGTCGTCTTGTGCTGCACGACACAACTACAACACCAACCTGTCGCTCATCCACCAACAGATTCAACAACATCAGCAACCATCGCCCTTCCAGCCGAGTCTGCCATCGTTCCCCCCAGTGGCAGGAGGGCAGCAGGGGTACCAGCCTGCGGCAGGTCAGCAGTACGGCGTGCAGCAACCTGCACCACAGCAGCAGCAGCAGCAGTACCAGCATCCTGGTCCTCTGCCAACATGGGGAACACCTTATCAGAGCGGTGAAGGAAGTTCATACAGCGGGGACCAACACTACAATATCTACGCCCGCTCCGTCTACATACAGGGAGGCCCCGGGCCACAATACCCATACCCAGGGTATTCAGGACTGGCTACATCGTCCCCAGGACCCTCTAGGCATCCTACCGTGCCCCAGAGTGTCCTCCCTAGCCCTGTGGCCCCACCTCCTACCCTGACCACACCCATGAAGGCTCGTCGACGACGACGCTGGACGCGCCGCAAGGCTGTCATCCACACCTGCTCTCAGGCAGGCTGCGCCAAGACGTACGCCAAGTCGTCGCACCTGAAGGCGCACATGAGGACCCACACGGGCGAGAAGCCCTACACCTGTGACTGGAAGGGCTGCGGCTGGAAGTTCGCCCGTTCTGACGAGCTGACTCGCCACTACCGCAAACACACTGGTGACCGCCCCTTCCAGTGTAGACTGTGTGAACGAGCCTTCTCTCGCTCTGACCATCTCAGCCTTCACATGAAGCGTCACATGGCCCTCTGAGCCTTCCGTGAAGCCTTAAATGTGACCCTGTGAGACTCTTAAACAGTCACATGACCGTGTGTGGCTCACATGAAGCGTCACATGGCCCTGTGAGCCTTCCGTGAAGCCTTAAATGTGACCCTGTGAGACTCTTAAACAGTCACATGACCGTGTGTGCCTCACATGAAGCGTCACATGGCCCTGTGAGCCTTCCGTGAAGCTGTAATGTGACCCTGTGAGACTCTTAAACAGTCACATGACCGTGTGTGGCTCACATGAAGCGTCACATGGCCCTGTGAGCCTTCCATGAAGCTGTAATGTGACCCTGTGAGACTCTTAAACAGTCACGTGACCGTGTGTGGCTCACATGAAGCGTCACATGGCCCTGTGAGCCTTACGTGAAGCTGTAATGTGACCCTGTGAGACTCTTAAACAGTCACGTGACCGTGTGTGGCTCACATGAAGCGTCACTTGGTTGTTTTGCTTCATATGAAGATCACATGCAGTAATATATGGCCCCTTGAGACTGATTGAGGTGTTACATGGCCTTGTCAGCCATAAATGAATCACATGGCCGTGTAAGCTTTCATTAAATGTTGCATGTCCATAAAGTGCCTTCTACACCGCACCAGTGTTTATGAAGCTCACATGACCAAGCTAGACTCACACAGAGCCTCATACGACTCACCGGACCTCACATAAACACCCTTGTGAACACCACCACACCACACCAGCCTCTGTGGTGTTGACCAGTGTGAGAGAGGACTCGTAGTGTGAGCTGAGACAATCAACCAACAGTAGTCCGAGATATAGTGTGTGTGTGTGTGTGAGGGAGAAGGGACTATAGCTGTTATGAAGTGTTGTGTCTGTCTGTGTAGTGAATCATATAGTCTCCCTATATCTCGCTAATTACGAGACTTGACGAGATTATTATTTTCTCAAGAGTAAACCATTGAATACTGTATTTAATTGTTACTGTTTAAGTTAGTAATAAATAATATATCAGTAAATTTACAGACGCGCTGAAATCTTTGAAAAATTTCAGTACAGATTTAATGATGATAAATTCCGACTCTCCCAAGAATGTTAATTTTATCTTAACAAAAATTATTTACATTAATAATATTGAAAAAAAAGTTAGAGAATTATTATAGTATGTAATATGGTATAACTATTACAGGATACAGACGCAGTTACAAAATAATAATGAAATGCTTTTGTTCTGATTAAATATACAAATGTTACATCTTAATTAAAGCAACGTACCTTATAATTATATACTGTAATCAATATATTTTTTAATTAGTCCACAGTTTAATGTAGAGTACAGTCAGGGCTACAGTCCATTACAGTTCAGTCTATAGGGAACAGTGTCTTTGAGAGAGAGAGAGTGAGTGTGTATGTGTGTGTGTGTGGAGGTAATTCAGTTATAGTACAAGTTATAGGTATTGGTTCCTGATTATATATACTTTATATAATTCATAGGAGCTATACCTAATTATTATGTACTTAAATATAATTCATATAATATTACATAATTTCTGAGTTCAGAGTTGACAAGTTCAGTTAGGGTTACAGAGAGGAAGTGTGGTGGAGTGGTGGAGACAGTGTGGTGGAGATTGGTGGAGATAGTGAGGTTGTTGGAGATAGGCTTGTTGGAGATAGGCTGGTGGAGATACCATATATGGCCAACAATGACGTCATATATAAAGGACCTCACTGGGCTATAGTTAAATATATATAACAGATATAATGTACAGTATGTATATGTGTTACAGACAGACAGACAGTTATGTTTCTTGTTCCGTTTTAATATGATGTTATTTATTCAAGTCTCTTAAGTGTTCCAGTAGTGTTGTGTTTACTAAATTACTGTAACTATTAGTCTCTTAAATTAGGTTTATTCTCACAGTTTTTTTGTCTATATTAATAAACTATTTTTGTTTTTATTATCGTGTCTATGTTATTATTCCCAGAGAGGTACACGGTAAGGGGTACACTACAGGAAAGGTTTGTTTTAATATTATACATTATAGACTGATCTATAATGTAGTATTAACGTGTCTCAAGTAATGGATAAACTTGAAGGGTTAAACTATGGACGGATGGGAGCGAGTGTGTCCACGTGTTCACCTTCAACCAGACGTGAATCCCTCACCATTTAATACCGGAAAGAACCATTAACCTTCTGGTCTCTCACACATATAAATGTAGGTGGCTCTCCCTCCCACACTACCGCTGGACAAACTTAATTAATACCATAAGAGCATAAGACGATCATTCAGTGTCTGGTGTGGCTGGGGCGGGGGTGTGGCCGGGGTGGGGCTGGGGCGGGGTTGGGTGCGGGGGTGTGATCGGGGCGGGGGTGTGGCCGGGGCGGGGTTGGGTGCGGGGGTGTGATTGGGGCGTCAGAGGGCACAAAGGGGGGCGGAGAACCCCCTAAGGCTCCCTCTTACTCTACCGAGTTCAGGCGCACAGGTCCTCCCTAAGTTATAAGACTCGTCGCCTTTTGTGGTTTTTCATGAGTTCAGGAGGTGAGTCGATGTTGGGTGAGGGGTGAGTAAGAGGTGAATGGGACGTGGGTAGGAGGTCAGTGTGGGTGTGAGGGGAGGACCGGCTTACTAGACGCTGTAAAGTGGTGTGTTTTGTGATTTAAAAAGGTGTTTTAACCCGGCGGTAAATGGGCGGGAGGGCGGCCGGTCAGTGTAAACACCCAGGGACTACGGGCATAAAAATTATCGTCCCTACAACACGTTCTCCTTCTTTGGTATTCTGCCTAGAATTTATTATTCATGTAAATTTCGCGCCATGGATTCTCTGACTAAGGATTTATTAATGACTTCTTTTAGTCAGCCGTTTCGTAAACACCCAGAGCATACGGGCCTAAAAAATTATCTTCACCGCAACACGTCTGTGGTCTCTTATAGTCAATAAGAGATTTATATTTATGTAAAATGCTAACCAGTCATTCTTTAAGCCGTGATTGTTGCTGTTGACTTATTGCCTCGGTCACCCTGAACTGTGCCACCTGGTGGTGAAATAATGAACTGTTGTAAATAAAACTGAAAAAGAAAAACTAATAGCTTACTGGGGCCGTGAAATGGCGCTCCCTGGCGAGGAGAAGGGAGAGTAATTTATAGTCTGTTTTGAAGAGAAAAGTCATTACTGTGTGAAATCTGCCCATCACTTGCCCCAACGACACGGCATAGTTCACAGCAGAGCCGCTCCAATGACCAACCAGTCCTAGAGGCGCTTAAGAACTCAAGAATGGAGGAAACTGCAGCTAGGCTAGTGACCCATACTAGGCAGTCCTGTTTATACCCAACCCCTATCGCTCATATGTCCGTCCAGCACATCAACCGCACTTACAGCCACCACGCCCTCCACCACGCCCTCCCAACACAGTCTGTTAGTTACGGCGCCAGTTTTGAATACTCTCACTATAATCTAGAAGCGCCATCCACTATTACCATTGAAATTTATTTGCACTGTGAGCCCCAGAAGTAGCTGCTAGGTTAGGTTAGGTTAGGAGTACCAGAAGTTGCGGCTGACCAACATAATGGAGATAATTACTGAGGGATGGCATAGAGTGGCGGGGAGACTCACATATTGGGGTAACGTGTGAAGAATGGTGAGGTGAAGGGGAATTATCTGAACCATTCCTCTCTCTCGTTGAGTATAATGGATCGGTGTGATGCATGAGTCTCTGGCCTAATAATAAAGTAAGCCTCTGTCGTCTTTTATTATTATTATTATTTAGAGGATTTTTTTGGTTTATTTATCACAAGAGGCCGCCAGGGAGTAAGTCTCTCCCTGTTGACACTTAATATACTCCCGGCCCTTACGTGCACCACACACACACACACACACACCTCCACACACACCTCCACACACACACACACACACACACACACATACACCTCCACACACACACACACACACACACACACCTTCACACACACCTCCACACACACACACACACATACACACACACACACACACCTCCACACACATACACACACACACACACACACACATACACCTCCACACACATACACACACACACACACACACACCTTCACACACACCTCCACACACACACACACACATACACACACACACACACACACACCTCCACACACATACACACACACACACACACACACCTTCACACACACCTCCACACACACACACACACATACACACACACACACACACACACCCACACACATACACACACACACACACACACACCTACACACACCTCCACACACACACACACATACACACACACACACACACACACCTCCACACACATACACACACACACACACACACACCTCCACACACACACACACACACCTCCACACACACACACACACACACACGAGCATACTTGCTGACCGTAGTTCACTAATCACTCTCCCCCTCCCCCCCCCCCCCGCCTCCAGCCTACTTAAGGACGGCTGATGCTGGGAACTGATAATGCTCACCCTCCCCCCGATTTATGACCACCAATCATCAACCAGTATCTGATCGTCTCTTACATAAGGACCAATCACAACTCAGCTTCTTGATAATCGAAGAATTAAGAGTAAGTGACCCGGCAAAACAGAGATTGACCTTCAGGTAGACAGAGAGACAGGTAATTAGACGGGCAAACAACATACATACAGACAGACTATGTACACACAGAGAGATAGTGTACACATATAAAAAGCCTTAGACACACACACCATAGGTTATTAAACACACACACACACACACACACACACAACAATACCCCCTCCCCACCCACCCACCCACCCCTCCACACTACCCACACCCACACCACCCACACCACCCATCCACAGACGGCAGTTCACACCAACATTACTCAGGTCTTATGATAAGTTTCAGACGATGTTAAATACACACACGACCGACCTAGATCAGTTTACTAAATCAACGAAACACTCAAAGATAACGAAGCTCCTTCATTACCTTATAGTTTACCTGAGTTAATATCTGGGTTTTGGTTCATACACACACACCAACATTATGGGATATCGTTCATTGTTACTGATACTCTCTCTCTCTCTCTCTCTCTCTCTCTCCCATGCTATATAAAACACCAACTCCTTCATAACAAACCAACATTTTAACGTCTTAATACACATCAATTAAACCCCCCTACCCCCCTCCCCCCCTACCCCCCCCCCCCACAGTCCCCAACACACCCCTCTGAACACCTTGATTCTAGCCCAGGTAAACAGGTGACCAAATTACCCACTAATCACACAGGTGCTCCAGCAGGTAAAAATTGTCCTTCAGTTATCATTAGTTGGTCGTGTGTTTATTTTAGGTCTTTGGTTTAATCACAGTTAACATCAAAACAATAATTGATGTTATTAGGTGAGATTAGATCGAATGTGTAATAATATTTCGTATAAATTTGGTCATTATCGTCATAGTTACTTATAGCAGTAGGTAACACAAGCCACAGCTGATCATCACAACAACAGGTATTAGCTCAGGTGTGTGATTGTGTTGGGTCACAGGTGTAATTTAAGATAAAACAGTAAATAAACACTGTAAGGGCTGTAACGAGCGGGTAGGTTGTACGCCGCTCGTTCGCGGGTCCACTAGGGGGCGGCAGACGGAGGTGAGAAGGTTGCTGCTGCCTCGTGGCCGGCCAGTCATGACCCAGCCCTCGCTACACCTGTTACTTCACTGCTGTTGTATTCCAACTCTAGTTGTGTAGGCGACGAAGGTTCCTGGAGCTGGTGGACCGATTCCCCAGTCCTTCGCTATTTAACTGTCAACTCCGGTCATCTGCTCCAGCTGCTGCCCCGTGATCACCGTCTCCTCCACGGCCTACCCACCGTCCGTTCCCTGGCGCCTCTCCTGGCAAGACATCGCCCTGGACCTTCCCCCTGAGCGGATGGCCGCCTTACCAGAACATTCTACAGTGCTGGTTAGAAGGAAGATTCATCTGCAGCCCTACGAAATATCCGTCTTTGTTTTATTGAACGTTTTAGTAATTGTTTGACCAGTAATTGTTTGTACTCCAGGGCTGTTTATTTAATATTTGTGTGAGTGGTGTCCGTAAAATTAGTTTTTTCTTAATAAAGAGATGTCCTCTCGACCTATTGTGTATTACCCATGATTCTTGTTTTCTTTGATAAGGGTGGCGAGGGATTTATATCCGCCAGGCCATTACAAACACACAAGGCTGAGCACTTTCAATAAACCGTTCATTATTATTACTGTACTGCACCTTGTTGGACGCCATTAAGTAGTGATAAACAGACGGTGTATCAGTGTAGTTTATAACCTCCGTCAACTGGTAGAATAAAAGGCTTAGCGGTTAGGTTATTGTAATAAACGATGAATTAAGCTCCTGCCACTGTATAGAATCGTGAATAAAAAAACATTGACCAAGAGAAGAACAGTTGGGTATAATAACGTACACAAACCCCGCCCACCCAACCCGCCCACACCCAACTATCTAGCCACTCAACCAACCCATTACAATGATAATTAATGACGGATAAACTATTAGCCTCTCTATAATGAGTAATTGAGAATAATGAATACATAAGTAAGGCTCCGCCAGGTGAGTAATGAGGCAGGTCCACCATCGACGTGGTATGAAGGTAAACTAGTCTACTTCGAGTCCTTTTATCATCGTTAATTATTAGTTACTGTTGCGTATATCACAGAGTAGCGGTAATGATAATAGATACCACTTGCAGTAATAGTACAACTAGCAGGAACAGAAGCGGTAATGATAATACTACCACTAGCAGGAACAGAAGCGGTAATGATAATACTAGCAGGAACAGAAGCGGTAATGATAATACTACCACTAGCAGGAACAGAAGCGGTAATGATAATACTACCACTAGCAGGAACAGAAGCGGTAATGATAATACTACCACTAGCAGGAACAGAAGCAGTAATTGCAACAATAATAGTAGCGGTATGAAAAATTGCAATGATAACACCAAAAGCAATAAGATTATGACATCATCATCATCATTGTATAGTTAAGAAAAAAGCAACACCCAATCTCGAGGCCCCACACGTTAAAACTCTCCCAATCCCTAAAGGAACGTCTAATTAAGGGCCTCTGAGAGCATATATCACACACATGGCATCTGGCAGCATACTCACCCCACTCATTACTCACCAGGATAGAGCTATCTTACACTAGTTCAGAGAGGGAGAGCTGTTATACATGATAGGTCAAGTTCTGTAGGTCAATCTTAGCTACATGAAATCACAGGGGTTAAATTATGTAGTTTTTCGGGTTTGTTGTTGGACGGGGTAGGAGGGTCGAGCAGTATGGTTAGGTAGGATGGTATCTGGGAGAATGTGGTGTTTTACAACTGTATATTAGGATTGTATTGATATTTGGATTAGGATTGTTAATAAATAGTTTCGTTTAGTTAAATGTCGAGGGATTTGGTTCATAGGAATTTATTGTTTGAAGATTATAATTCCACACGTTTGTAGTTAATAATATTTCAGTAATATTATTCATTGTATATTAGTCGTTATAGTAAACCTCTTCAGATAAATAGTAAATATATAGATGGTAAAATATATTTAAGGAAACTTGTTCAGGATTTTAGAAAATTAAATCAATATTCGTCAACTTTTGGCTCAGGTACGATACACAAGTCCAAAGTGCTACCGTACGAGCAAACACATAGACTACATCTTACAACCAGTAAACCGCATACACTTAGAGATTACATGGCCGCTGTAGATTGATTTAACTCAAGAATGATACGTTATTAACATGTTAAATCAGTTTACGAGGCCGTAAATATTTGAGCCGGGCCGTATTTACAACATCATCGCCCGCTCAATTATATTACCTGACACAGTCGCCCATCAAAATTTACTTTACATTTTTAAAAAGACCTGAGGAACGTTCGGTACTTTCTCTACTGTATAACATCAAGCCATAGACCGCGCAGATCTTAGCCGAGACATAACATTAGTACCAGGGATAATAACACCCACCTCCCCTAGCTTACTGAACCTCATTATAGCCCTGGCATTAACTACCCACCCAGACAAATGTTGCTAGATGAGGTATTTGTAATAGCCTTCAAAATATTTATTAGCTTCCCAAATATTTATTAGAGACGTTGAAGCCATACACGGGGCCTCCACCCACCACCAGCGTACAGTAGTCGGGTTAATGACTGTGTTTCTGGCCATCACTCTAGCGATCATGCGCCAGGGGGGTGTTCGGCCGCGCACTGAACTCCCGACCTGTTTGCTACTACGAGGTGATTAGAGATTTTGGTTAGAGAAGGGAGGGGGAGGGGGAGGGGAGGGGGGGGAGAGGGGTGATGGGAAGGGGTAGAGAAGAGGGAGAGGAAGGGAGAGGAACAGGGGCTAGAAGGGTGATGAGACGAGGAGAGGGAAGGAGGGGGAGCAGAACGGGGTAGAAGAGGGGAAGGGGGAAGAAGAGGGAAAGGGAAGGGGGAAGAAGAGGGAAACGGAAGGGGGAAGAGGAAAGAGAGAAAGAGAGAGAGAGAGAGGAAAGACGGGAGAATCAAGGGTGGAGGAAGGAAGAAAGGGGGACAAAGATGGAAAAAAGATAATAATGACAGATAGAATACGAATGAAAAACAAAACAAAAAGAAAGAAAATACAAATGAAAACAAATGAAGTTAGTGATAAATAGGAATAAATGAAGGACAACGAACACAGCCAGCGAACACCGTCCCTGACGCTCATTACTCTCAGCCACTCAACATTACGTCAACTTCCACAAAAATAAACACAAATATTATTCTCTCACTGACATAAAGTTCCTTGAGTATTAAAGGTGTTTACTTGTTACTTGTTACCTCATAAGTAGCATAAAATAGGATGACTCCATTATATTGTTACTGAGTAGAAAAAAAAGGTGTTATAAGTTACTGGTTACTTGTGTGAGATTATATGCGACTTGGAGCTCTTTAAGACAACTTTGTGACAGTATTTCAGGTCTTCAGGATGAGTAAGGGAGAGAATGGCGAGTAAGAGGAGGAAGATGGATAGGGGGAGGATGATGGGTAGGGGAGGAAGATGGATAGGGGGAGGATAATGGGTAGGGGAGGAAGATGGATAAAGGAGGGAAAGAGGGATAGGGGGAGGAAGAGGGTACGAGGAGGAAGACGAGTAAAGAGGGGAAGGTAGGTAGGGGAAGGAATAGGAGTAAGGGACGAGGATGAATAGGTTCAATAATAAGTATACGGATAGGTAGATAGACGATACTTAAAACAAATTATATTTTTAATGACATTCATCACTAGAGATAATGTTTCTTATTCACTTAAATGTCTATAATCCGCTATAACAGAACGCTTTACTATACAAAGACGATCCAGTGTCAAGAACGGGAGAGATTTCGGTTTAGAGAAAGGTTCGGTTTAGGGAGAGACTTCGTTATATCACGGTAGTTCGGTTTACGGGTAAGGGTGGAGGTATATTGCACAGCACTAAGGCTATTATTCAAAGTCTTCATCACTATTATTAACCAATTCCTGGTGTTTAGCGATTATTAAACCCTGGGCTACCGATACTGACGTCTAAAATTATAGACGACTGGAGCGGCACCCAAATTATACCGGGTTAGAAAATATACGAAACTAATGGAACGTTTGTCTCTTTAAACATTAACTTTACATCAGCCTGTAATAACCTCTACTTACGACAGATTCGATAAATCTCCCCGCCGTCCGGGACCTGTCAGCGGCCAAACAAATGACTATCGGAATCCAATTAGTAGAGCATTTAGATCCTGCCCGCAAACAATGGCGCAGCGATCATCCCACCTACAGGGGATTCGAATCTGCTGGCACCCCCAAGGATCACATCATTTATATCTTGGCTGGATCACGGCTCTATATAAGGCGCAAATATTAACCACTTTAATATTTTATGTCGAGTCAAGGTGATGGCGGGGATCATACGTTAAAAATATCAAGTTAATAGACCCGACATAAACCATAATAAAGACGATGAATAAGAGGATCATTATCAATTACATGAGATATAATGAAGTGTACCAGCATGACGGCAGCATGACTAAGACTAGGGCAGCATGACTAAGACTAGGACAGCATGACTAAGACTAGGACACATTAACTAGGACAGCATAGCAAAGACTAGGGCAGCATGACTAAGACTAGGACAGCATGACTAAGACTAGGGCAGCATGACTAAGACTAGGACAGCATGACTAAGACTAGGGCAGCATGACTAAGACTAGGGCAGCATGACTAAGACTAGGGCAGCATGACTAAGACTAGGACAGCATGACTAAGACTAGGGCAGCATGACTAAGACTAGGGCAGCATGACTAAGACTAGGGCAGCATGACTAAGACTAGGGCAGCATGACTAAGACTAGGACACATTAACTAGGACAGCATAGCAAAGACTAGGACAGCATGACTAAGACTAGGGCAGCATGACTAAGACTAGGGCAGCATGACTAAGACTAGGACACATTAACTAGGACAGCATAGCAAAGACTAGGACAGCATGACTAAGACTAGGGCAGCATGACTAAGACTAGGGCAGCATGACTAAGACTAGGACAGCATGACTAAGACTAGGGCAGCATGACTAAGACTAGGGCAGCATGACTAAGACTAGGGCAGCATGACTAAGACTAGGGCAGCATGACTAAGACTAGGGCAGCATGACTAAGACTAGGGCAGCATGACTAAGACTAGGACACATTAACTAGGACAGCATAGCAAAGACTAGGGCAGCATGACTAAGACTAGGACACATTAACTAGGACAGCATAGCAAAGACTAGGGCAGCATGACTAAGACTAGGACACATTAACTAGGACAGCATAGCAAAGACTAGGGCAGCATAACTAAGACTAGGGCAGCATGACTAAGACTAGGACACATTAACTAGGACAGCATAGCAAAGACTAGGGCAGCATAACTAAGACTAGGGCAGCATGACTAAGACTAGGGCAGCATGACTAAGACTAGGGCAGCATAACTAAGACTAGGGCAGCATGACTAAGACTAGGGCAGCATGACTAAGACTAGGGCAGCATCAGTGGTCTTAACACATATAATTTACCATGGTAACCCAAAGAGCTGCTATGGTGTGGAGACTGAGAGAGAGAGAGAGAGAGAGAGAGACTACAGTGTTTTCTACCCAATGTTTAGTAATTACAAAAAGAAACATTAATTAACACTACTATAACAACACATGATACTTGATATAATGGTACAATGACATCATGGTACTGTATCACTGCATAATACTAATATAAGAAACACCTTCTCCCATCAGTAACAACAAAAGCATTACTGTTCATTTATTATTCTGTATAAAAGATAAAACAGCTAGAAATTCCCATCAAGTTTATCTAAAAGTTATAAACGTGAGGTAAATTATGTAAACAAATGAGAATCTGTATAAGGAGGGTCCAACACTCTAAGAAAGAGGATCAGTTGAAGTGCTCTTAACACCTTAACAACAACACCTAAACGCCACATATTATGGTTAAGTTTTTTATCCTTAATGAATGATAAAAAAAAGATGATGAGAGAGGCTATATAACAGGGGGGGGGGGGGAGGGAAGGGGAGGGAATGTTTATCAGGCGGGGGATTGAGTCGGCCATGACTCTGATGTTCTTTTGTTTTGAGGTTGAAGTCTTCTTGTTTAATATATTTTTTCAGTTCTCATTTTGTTATTCTCACAGCTCTCTATTACCATAACCTTGCTTGAATAATTATTAGCTAACTACTACTATTACTACTACCACTACTATTAATACTATTACACTCGTGTGAATATTGTAAATGTGTAATTTCATACGTGTATGTGTATAATACATGTAATTACAAAACTGATTTCTATGGACAAACTTAAAGCAGAGACTAAAGCATTCTGTGGATGAGCGCCATCTACGAGTTACCAGTACACGTGTGATAACTTAACCTAACCTGTGATGATTTTATTCTTAGTATGGACGTGGAAAAAAGGTTTATATCTGTAGGCATCGAGGAGGAGGAGGGTGGGGAGAGAGTGTGGAGGAGGAGGGTGGGGAGAAAGAGTGGAGGAGGGTGGGGAGAGAGTGTGGAGGAGGAGGGTGGGGAGAGAGTGGAGGAGGAGGGTAGGGAGAGAGAGTGGAGGAGGAGGGTAGGGAGAGAGAGTGGAGGAGGAGGGTGGGGAGAGAGAGTGGAGGAGGAGGGTGAGGAGAGAGAGTGGAGGAGGAGGGTGGGGAGAGAGAGTGGAGGAGGAGGGTGGGGAGAGAGAGAGGAGGAGGAGGTGAGAGGAGGAGGAGGTGAGAGGAGGAGTAGGAAGATGAGAGGAGGAGTGAGAGGAAGAGGAGAAGGAGGAGATGAAGGCAGGTATTATGAGGGGGTGACTAGACTAAATTCTCCACAGGGGAACAATATGGAGTGAGTGTATGGTCATGCAGGGCGACAGGTTGAGGTGACCAGCCGAGTCTTCTCCTGCCTCTTGTAAAGTGACCGACCCCCCCCCCCCCTCCTCTCTACACACACACACACACACATATACAAGTACTTACACACACATACACACATACTGTATATACATGCTAATACGACTAAAACTTTAAGAGAGAGAGAGAGAGAGAGAGAGAGAGAGAGAGAGAGAGAGAGAGAGGTTAGGTTAGGTTAGGTTCCGTAAATATGTGACTTGTAAAGAATTATTTAAATCAAATCCTTCATAAATCAGTATTGACGTTATGTAAATATTGAGAGTAATCTTAAGTAGAAAATCGTCTTAACTAATTAAATATTGACGAAGTTACCCTTTTAAATATGAGTAATATTGACTAATTGCCAACATTTTAAAGTAATTAACGATAATAATAACTTTTTACAGTAAATACATTAAATATATATAGAGTCATTTATCAGCTATGTAAATAAGCTCGTTCACAGGCAGCCAGCCAACAACTCATTCCACACAGATAATACAAACCATCGACTAACAGCAGGGGAGAGATGCTATTCACTGCTAATTTGCATATGATTAAACACGTAATGAAGGAGCTGTGAGTTAGTCGTCTAGTGAGAAATTTTTTTGTGTCGGTGTTCGCAGTGATTAAGACATCACGATCTATTAACTCCCGTCATCACTTGTGGGGCTCCATCCCTCTCACTTGGCTTAATGAGGGGACGATTTGTTCCCGTTTTCTTTGATACTTACTTCGAGAATAAAAGAAAATGGGTTTATTTATTCTAAGGGCAATATTGACTTATTTGTTTCATGTGTGTTTGTGTACGTTATATTGTGTGTTATAGTGTTTGTGTAAGTTATATGTGTTTGTGTATGTTATGTGTGTTTGTGTAAGTTACTTGTGTTTGTCAAATAAAAATAAATTATTTACTATCACAAAGTATATTGGTGACTTAAGATTTATCCTGTGTGTTAATGTGCGATACTATTGGTCAACGACTTTCTCTAGTAACCAATCAGAAGGCACTAATTCTATATCTTACTACACTGATTGGTCACTGAGGTATTCGACCAGTCTAAATACACAAACACTGTCGAGCGATCACAGACATTAGTGACTGTCAAGGCAGCCCAGGGTCTGGTAGTCAGTGGTAGTGAGATAAGAGTGAATGGTCAGAGGTTAAAGTAATCGTCACTCCATATACACAGTCAGTGACCTTTGTAGACGACCTGTGGGCAGAGACAACGACACAGTCAACACGAACCAACAACTCTTAGGGTAGGAGGCGAACATTTTATCCATTCAGCCGACGAATATAAGGGTATCGTGCAGTGCTTGAAGACCCGGGCAGCTGTAGCACCAACAACCGCGATAACTACGTAAAATGATCTTTCTTTAAATTTGTTTTGAGTCTGTCTTTTGGAATACATTTTGGGGGTCAAATATGATGTATAGAAGAGGGAAGGGAATAAATGATAAAGATAAAACTAGTAAAGGAAGGAGGGAGGAGGGATAGATGAAGGGAGGGAGGGAAGAAAGAAGCGAGAGAGGGAAGGAGGGAAGGAGATAGGGGGGTGAGTGAGGGGAGGGAGGGGGGAGGGAGGGGGCGAGTGAGGGGAGGTAGGGGGGTGAGTGAGGGGAGGTAGGGGGCTAGTGAGGGGAGGGAGGGGGCGAGTGAGGGGAGGTAGGGGGGTGAGTGAGGGGAGGGAGGGGGTGAGTGAGGGGAGGGAGGGGGTGAGTGAGGGGAGGTAGGGGGTGAGTGAGGGGAGGGAGGGGAGAGTGACTTAAAGGAAATATTAGTATTATAAAGGTTGAGTTGCCTGCTGCAGTGCTTGGTGGCCACTGCTTATTATCCCTGACAGATGAACTAAATAAAACCAAGAAAAACAACAAGAAAGGAATGAATAAACAGACAGAATCAAATAATAAAAATAGAGAGAGAGAGAGACCCAAACAAAAGGGTTGAACATCACTTTAATATACTGCCTCCCCCGCCATATCCATCCTAGAGAGCCGTGTGCCAGGCCACTTATAAACAATCACTCCTCACAATCTCTCCCAAACTCATTATGTATGCTTATTGTCCTTCCATTAATTCTCACGGCCGGGCACACTCTCCACCACTCCCTGCTAGATCCTCAACCTACCGCCGACGCCACTTATGTTAACCTTCTGAGGAACACGTCACACTATGGCGGCTCTGGATTTATTATGCTAAATTACGTGGCCTTTGTGACACCATGAGGACTGGTATACTGTGGAATAATTAAGAATAAAAAAAAATCCAATTTAGACGAGAAGTAGCGGAGTCTCAGTGTAAGATGATGGGTTCATTTGTGCGCATGCGCCGGCTGAAACAATTGAAGATCGGCCGATAGAGAAAATAATTGAAAAGCGTGATGCGCCCGGCCGATGGCGAGATAAGTGGCCTAACACACCGCCTCACAATGGCTAACTCTCTCTCTCTCTCTCTCTCATTAGTGACCAGGTGCAGCGAATGTGGGTTAGTAGTGGGAGGAGGGAAAGAGGATGATGGGGGAAGAGGGGGAAGGTAAGAGGAAGGTATGGAAGTGAAGGGGAGGGAGGGTGGGAGTGAAGGGAAGGGAGGGTGGGAGTGAAGGGAAGGGAGGGTGGGAGTGAAGGGAAGGGAGGGTGGGAGTGAAGGGAAAGATGTCTGGAGGATGTGGAGGGTGTGGAGGGTGTGGATGTTGCCCGGCAGTGAGGGGATGGTCTGGAGGTGTGACAACCTTATCATATATTTATAATTCATATCTCAAGTTATAACTCCTTAATTATGTTTATTTTTTTCTGTTTTATCGTCCCACAGTGAAGGAAAGTCGTCTGGCAGGAGTGTGTGAAGCACAGTACACGCGGGGACAGTGTGGCCAGCACTACACTAATTCCAATATTATAAATTAATTTATAATATTGGAATTAGTTCATTTTACCGCCACACCGCCCCGTACTGCGGTGTCCCTCAGGACTCATTTAGTTTAACACTCGGGTTGAAACACGACGACCCTCATCAAGGGAAGATGTTGTTTAATAACACGGGCGTTAGTCTACCCAGAAGCATGTTTACTGTAAACAACCCAGGAGTGATGACTGTAATTTACCAACAACAAGTGTCTATGTGTTCTCTCACGGGCGGAACAATATCAACAGATTTAAGAGGATTCACCCCCGGGCTTACACATTCGTCTTCCGTTGTGGTCCTGACAACTGAGGAGCTTATGGTGAACAAGACAACGGCACAACTTGAGCCTGCCAGGGAGCGCCTTATTGTACCTTGAAATATATTATTTAAGAACCAAACAAGACAATCAAGTAGGAACGTCAACCAATACAACCTGTGTAGGCCGACACTTGTGACCTCACCAACGACGGCACTTAACTGTGGCCCTGTTAACACGACAACCACACTGACTCACCGACAACCACACTGACTCATGACTCTCCCGACAACCACACTGACTCATGACACTCCCGACAACCACACTGACTCATGACACTCCCGACAACCACACTGACTCATGACACTCCCGACAACCACACTGACTCATGACACTCCCGACAACCACACTGACTCATGACACTCCCGACAACCACACTGACTCATGACTCTCCCGACAACCACACTGACTCATGACACTCCCGACAACCACACTGACTCATGACACATCTCACAGCAGGTGTCGGAGCTTCATGGGACAGAGTGAACCTGTCTCGTTACTGTGAGAAGACTTCAGTGTCACTTTACCAACTATACCTTCACTTATGTGGTCCACTGACATGATGTGTTGAGTGGTGAAGGCAGAGTCATGGCTGGAGAGAGAGAGAATATGGACCTCGAAACAGCCTATAAGCCTCAGGCAAGCACGTGCAGTAAAGATGAGTGAGTGAGAGAAGGAGGAGGAGAAGAAGGAGAAGGAAAAGGAAAATGAGGAGAAGAAGGAGAGGCTGATAGATGAGTAGTCAAGGCCAGGAAGTTGTTGTTGTTTTAAGTACCACCAAAAGAGTCCGTCCAGTTGTGAAATATATGAACTCTACCCCAGCAGTGAGAAGTATTACCTTACGATAAGACTACTACAGCCTCACCACCATTAATGATATATTCAAGGAGAGAGAGTTGGAGAGATCCTGGGACCATCATCACACCTTGTACGGCTCTGACCAGATATACATTGATCAGACTAAGGGGGTGAGGGGGGGTAACAAGATGAAGGAACAGGCAACAAGAGAACTGCTGAGTCAAGTTTTTGTCCGGTGTGATTATAACCTTCAAACAGACTATATTAATTATATACAACAGCCATCAGAGACCAACTGTGCCAACACGTGTCGTCAACCATTAAAATACTCAACAAAAACGACAATTGATTAAAGATATTTAATGTGTTAAGAAAAAATATATATTGTGTATTATAAAGGTCACACCAGCCATAACAGTGTGATGTATGGTGATATCACACTGAGTTGGGTGGCTGTCAGCTCTCACTTAACAGTACTGGATATAGTTTACAGTGTAGATGACAGCTTCGGGCTCTCTCTTAGTTTACGGTCAGATATGAAAAAATTATCAACCGTAACTTTGCCGCGCCGTAATAAACTCTCACACGAAGGAATTTTTTATATAATACTTTTATTTATAATTTTATTTTGATTTTGTCTATTATTCGGCCTAGTTGTTATAAGAAATATATATTACAGTAAATCCCTCAAGATTCATCTCTTAGTCTGTGCGTAGAAAGACTTTATTTACATCCGGGGCTGAGGTGCGTCTAACACTCAGCGATCACCTTCCATAGCCTTCAATGTCAAGATAAGAACTTGTGTTAGTAATACAGAGAAGAACAACAGGACTATATGAACCTTTGTCGTGAAGTAATATATAAAAACTGAAGACAAAAATAATAATCGAAATGGAAGCTAAAATAACAAGACAAACCTCGACTCAATATTCCAGGTAAAACATAAATATTTAAGGCGATAAAACATTTATTATTGGTTAAATATAATAGGAGTAGTAGGGGTGATTTTTGCCTATCAGTAATCAGGAAAATCAAACTTAACTAACCAATCAGAAACTCGTACAGGAATGAACGTTTGAAATAATTTGTGGAAAGGATGAATCACAACTTTCAGAACATTGGTGAATTATAGTAGAAATTATATGTATATTCCTGTGATAGCTATGTAATGACAGGTGATGAAGAGTAATGGAATTTTAGATGACTCGAGCAAGATCAGTGTAGCGGAGAGAGCCACAACAGGATACTCTCTTGTCCAATGCACTGACACCTTCATAACGAGGGTCGGGAGTCACCGCAGCTTCTATCATTGAGTTAATTATACACAGAGGCGCCGTGCTGGCATACACTCTGTCTCCACCGACATGCACACATACAACCAAATCCTATAAAATTATGAGATAAAATCGCCTGTGCAGAATTACAACCACTCGCTGACACCAAACACGCACTTAGGTCATCAGATTTACACCCTACATTCATCATATTTAAATAAATCGTATGTTTAATGTCGTCTCCCCTTCAAGCGCCAGGCGGAGCTGACTAATGGTTGAGGGAGGGGCTGGGTTGGTGGGGGGATCCGGAGGGGGGTGACTTGGCAGGGGGGCGCGAGGGGGGGGGGCAGGTAGGGAGGCCGAGCAGGTAGAGGGGTAGGGCAGGTAGGGGGGTGGGGCAGGTAAGGGGGTGGGGTAGGTAGGGGGGGCGTGGGATAGGTAGGGGGGCCGGGCAGGTAGGGGGGCCGGGCAGGTAGGGGGGTGGGGCAGGTAGGGGGGTGGGGCTCCTCGCCATCGTTTTGCAATGATTAATATCTCCAGGACTCGAGATTGGTCGATTAATAGTCCGGGAGAGAGACGATGTTAACGGCGGGCGGCGGTGAAGATTTAATCACCCGACGCTCCCTCAGACACTCCTACACTAATATGTTGTCTTACCTAACCTAACCTAACCTAACCTAACCTAACCTAACCTAATTCCTTTTTGGTTACGATGGTTTAATCCTTTAACCCTTTGAGGACGATGGTTTAGCCCTTAAGTTTGACTCAGGTTAGGTTAAGAAGACCGAGGGAGAGAAGGGGTGTAGGGGAGGGGTGAGGGAGAGAGGGGGTGTAGGGGAGGGGTGGGGGAGAGAAGGGGTGTAGGGGAGGGGTGAGGGAGAGAGGGGGTGTAGGGGAGGGGTGAGGGAGAGAGGGGGTGTAGGGGAGGGGTGGGGGAGAGAGGGGGTGCAGGGGAGGGGTGAGGAGAGAGGGGGTGCAGGGGAGGGGTGAGGAGAGAGGGGGTGTAGGGGAGGGGTGAGGGAGAGAGGGGGTGTAGGGGAGGGGTGAGGGAGGGAGGGGGTGTAGGGGAAGGGTGAGGGAGGGGGAGGAGTGACGTCGTGGTTGCTCGCTAATAATGGATGATCAGAGAGTTTTAACTGATGATTCACGCCCCATGATGGCAACCATGATGACCTGTGATAATACCATGATGTGATGGGACCATGATAATGAACAGTGTTAGTACTAGTGTGGTGTGTTGCTACTGACCTTATTTACTCATATTTTTGTTGTTTTAGACGAATATATGTACAAAAAATCATAAAATAATTAAAAATATTTTCCCTCAATCATATAAATACATAAATGACATAGTTCTTTCTTTCTCTTTAAAAAAACACCATTTACGAATTCACACTGATAGTTCCAACACTCTTCCCTTGATCTTTACCATAAATCAAGTCCCTGAGATCTAAAGTCTTCGGAAAAAACACCTAATCCCTCTTAACGACAATAAAACAAGGTTATCTATCGAAGATCCCGCCAACCCGTACGCATTACCCAGGGTTTGGTATTCTGGCAATAAATCCGCGGTAGTTTGGTAATAAATCCGGTATTAAGGCAGTAAATCCGGTTACTGTCTCCGGTAGCCGAGATCTGGCACTTGTGATGGGATATAAATCTATTAACACCTGCTTCTAGTGGCGGGGTTATAGGGGATACGGACGTATATGGCTTCACCCGGGACAGTCTATGTCTGGGGTGGCTTCTCTCTCTCTCAATATCACCGTAGAATAACACGTGACAACATCTAAAAAAATCAGGATATGTTGTTATAATATTAGTAGTAAATATTCAGTTGTGTATGAGAGAGAGAGAGAGAGAGAGGACGGGAAACTCAATGTTTACACAGGGGTGACGGCCGCGACCCACAACAAAGGCTTCCTGTGTGCTAGACGACGATGACAGCAACGAGGATTAGTAATGATGTAAGAAGGCGCTTGGGGTGTGGCCAGTGAGCTTGTTTATGTAATCACCAATTAGATCGTTTGAACACACACTCTTACTCCCTCTTAACACCGTCCACAGGGAGCTACTAAGATGCCAAACCTCAGTCCAATACGTCAAAGATCCCCACAGAACACCACCAGTCTGGCACCTCCCCCTCCTTCAGTGTAACTCCTGACTCATCCCAACAACAAAAACCAAGATGTTTATATCATCGGCCATTAAACCCCACCAAGAAATTAAAACCTCGATGATATCTCTAGAAATAAACCTCAAAGTCAACAAACAGTTCACCGACGATAACAAACTTGGTCTTGGAAGCGTTGATACGGCTCAGACCCTCCAAGCTCTAACTGATGTCACCAACGCCACCATCACACACACACACACACACATACAGGAAACAGATGTATGTGAATTAGTCATGTTTATTCCTTAGGTGGAGTTACAGAGAGGGAAACTGATCACCTAGAACGAGTTAAGTAATTTAGAGTTAACGATTTAAAAAAGACAGGAAGTGGCAGCTGACATAACCAGGTTGACGAAGGGTTATTGAGAGATAGATGACATATCCCGTGACCTTACCTTAACTGACAGAGCTAAGAGGAGCCTCACTGTAGCAGCTAAGAGGAGCCTCACTGTAGCTCAGCATCTTCTTCGGGCATGGGGACTCCAGCGACCGTATCTGTTAAGGAGAATGACAGTCACTTGGTGTTAGTCGACCTACAGTCTTTCACACTACTGGTCCAACTCTCCCGCTGCCACAGAAGACGGGACCAAACACGCGCCCCTGACCACAGAGAGTCCATTAAAACTGCCAGATATAATGAGTGACCTTAAATGTTGTTACCAAGCTGTCTCAATAAGAAAAGCAACAACAATTACCGATCCATAGTTTCTGGAGGTATAAAGGGGCTAATTATCTTGGATTAGTTGGGTTCTAGGGCTAAATATCTTGGATTAGTTGGGTTCTAGGGCTAATTATCTTGGATTAGTTGGGTTCTAGGGCTAATTATCTTGGATTAGTTGGGTTCTAGGGCTAATTATCTTGGATTAGTTGGGTTCTAGGGCTAATTATCTTGGATTAGTTGGGTTCTAGGGCTAGATATCTTGAATTAGTTGGGTTCTAGGGCTAAATATCTTGAATTAGTTGAGTTCTAGGGCTAAATATATTGAATTAGTTGGGTTCTAGACTATCTGAAACGACCCAAGACCACACCCAACAAATCTTCCTGTTCAACACAAAGATCCTGGGAGGCGGGGCATGAGTCCTGCCTTGTGTAAACTGTGTGTCACAAAAGAGTTCCACTGAGACACAAAAGAAGAATTAGTAAAGGTTTATAGGTAATTATATATGAGTGTGTATTTCATTGTGTTTAACTTGTTTACTTACAACAACAACAACTACAACTATTACCATCATCTACTACCACCATCAACACTACCAGCATCATTACTACCACAAAAGGCACTAGAGCTACCACTACCACCATCACAACAACCACTACCTCCACACTACCACCAGTACAACAACTACTACCTCCACACTACCACCATCACAACAACCACTACCTTCACACTACCACCATCACAACAACCACTACCTTCACACTATCACCATCACAACAACTACTACCTTCACACTATCACCATCACAACAACTACTACCTTCACACTACCACCATCACAACAACCACTACCTTCACACTACCACCAGTACAACAACCACTACCTTCACACTACCACCAGTACAACAACCACTACCTTCACACTACCAGCATCACAACCACCACTACCTCCACACTACCACCACCACAACCACCACAAAAATTCTTCTGTTTCAACTCACAAGTGTTAATGGGTTTATGCCTTTATCTTAGCCCTTAAGTGGGGGGTTGAGGGGTACTTTAAGGGTTATTGCTCAAGCGGTAACTTTATATCAAGGGCCAACATTTTTATGACTCTTTCGGGACTAATTGATCATGAGGGGAGGGGGTGGGGGAGGGGGTGGGGGAGGCTGTTGGGGGAGGGGGTGGTGGTAGTTACGGGGTGATTAGAGTTAAGTGATTCAATAGCTTGGGTTCATTAGATCGTTTGAGATGGTTTGTGAGGATTTTGTATTGTGGTGGTACTGGTTGTGTTGTGGTGGTACTGGTTGTGTCGTGGTGGTACTGGTTGTGTCGTGGTGGTACTGGTTGTGTCGTGGTGGTACTGGTTGTGTCGTGGTGGTACTGGTTGTGTCGTGGTGGTACTGGTTGTGTTGTGGTGGTACTGGTTGTGTCGTGGTGGTACTGGTTGTGTCGTGGTGGTACTGGTTGTGTCGTGGTGGTACTGGTTGTGTCGTGGTGGTACTGGTTGTGTCGTGGTGGTACTGGTTGTGTCGTGGTGGTACTGGTTGTGTCGTGGTGGTACTGGTTGTGTCGTGGTGGTACTGGTTGTGTCGTGGTGGTACTGGTTGTGTTGTGGTGGTACTGGTTGTGTCGTGGTGGTACTGGTTGTGTTGTGGTGGTACTGGTTGTGTCGTGGTGGTACTGGTTGTGTCGTGGTGGTACTGGTTGTGTTGTGGTGGTACTGGTTGTGTCGTGGTGGTACTGGTTGTGTTGTGGTGGTACTGGTTGTGTCGTGGTGGTACTGGTTGTGTCGTGGTGGTACTGGTTGTGTCGTGGTGGTACTGGTTGTGTCGTGGTGGTACTGGTTGTGTCGTGGTGGTACTGGTTGTGTCGTGGTGGTACTGGTTGTGTCGTGGTGGTACTGGTGGTCCTGTATGGTGAGTTCGTCTCTTGAACACCTGCACCTCACTACACCTGGACACTTAACACCTGAGCGAAGGTAAAAATGACGTTCAAGAAGGGAATTATTTTAGGCATGTTCTAGTGTTTCTCCTCTCTCTGTTATCTCTCAGTCTCTCTCTTCTCTCTCTGTGTCATCTCTCAGTCTCTCTCTCTCTGTGTTATCTCTCAGTCTCTCTCTTCTCTCTGTGTCATCTCTCAGTCTCTCTCTCCTCTCACTGTGTTATCTCTCAGTCTCTCTCTCTGTGTCATCTCTCAGTCTCTCTCTCCTCTCACTGTGTTATCTCTCAGTCTCTCTCTCACTGTGTTATCTCTCAGTCTCTCTCTCACTGTGTTATCTCTCAGTCTCTCTCTCTGTGTTATCTCTCAGTCTCTCTCTTCTCTCACTGTGTTATCTCTCAGTCTCTCTCACTGTGTTATCTCTCAGTCTCTCTCTCCTCTCACTGTGTTATCTCTCAGTCTCTCTCTCTGTGTTATCTCTCAGTCTCTCTCTCCTCTCACTGTGTTATCTCTCAGTCTCTCTCTCTGTGTTATCTCTCAGTCTCTCTCTCCTCTCACTGTGTTATCTCTCAGTCTCTCTCTCCTCTCACTGTGTTATCTCTCAGTCTCTCTCTTCTCTCACTGTGTTATCTCTCAGTCTCTCTCACTGTGTTATCTCTCAGTCTCTCTCTTCTCTCACTGTGTTATCTCTCAGTCTCTCTCACTGTGTTATCTCTCAGTCTCTCTCTTCTCTCACTGTGTTATCTCTCAGTCTCTCTCTCCTCTCACTGTGTTATCTCTCAGTCTCTCTCTCTGTGTTATCTCTCAGTCTCTCTCTCCTCTCACTGTGTCATCTCTCAGTCTCTCTCTCTGTGTTATCTCTCAGTCTCTCTCTCCTCTCACTGTGTTATCTCTCAGTCTCTCTCTCCTCTCACTGTGTTATCTCTCAGTCTCTCTCTTCTCTCACTGTGTTATCTCTCAGTCTCTCTCTCTCACTGTGTTATCTCTCAGTCTCTCTCTCTCTCTGTCATCTCTCAGTCTCTCTCTCTGTGTTATCTCTCAGTCTCTCTCTCCTCTCACTGTGTTATCTCTCAGTCTCTCTCTCCTCTCACTGTGTTATCTCTCAGTCTCTCTCTCTCACTGTGTTATCTCTCAGTCTCTCTCTCTCTGTTATCTCTCAGTCTCTCTTCTCCTAACCTAACCTGCTAGAGCTACGGGCAGGGCCACACCTCCAACACACTGGTCACGTCCAATGGTTGGCCACTGTGTTAGGCCAGGTAGCAATTTTCCCCCATAAATCAGGTGTGTGTCTACTCTCACCTGCTTGTACATTATCGTCAGGTGTATAATTAAGGGTACCACAGGTGCTACCATTCTGGCTAACCATTGGAGGTACCATAAAACTACCATTGGGTACCAGACGGAGTTACCATGACCACCACGATACCATCCCATTTTCTAACTCCATGTCTCTGAAATTCTCGTTTTCTGTTGACATCGTTATTGTCTTCGAGTGGTGGCTGAGTGGTTATAGTACTCGAGTCTTATCCTTAAGTTCACTGGTTCACGACTCAGGTTCCCCAGGTCGACCCAGCTGTATACCTGATTTAACAGTTGCGGCAATGAAGATGGTCGAGTGTAGTGTCCATGTACACACAGAAACCATGTACACACAGGAACCAAGTACACACAGGAATAATGTACACATAGGAACCAAGTACACACAGGAATAATGTACACACAGGAACCATGTACACACAGGAATAATGTACACACAGGAACCATGTACACACAGGAACCAAGTACACACAGGAATAATGTACACACAGGAATAATGTACACACAGGAACCAAGTACACACAGGAATAATGTACACATAGGAACCATGTACACACAGGAATAATGTACACACAGGAACCATGTACACACAGGATAATGTACACACAGGAACCATGTACACACAGACCTTATTTAACGGACTATATGGAGATGTAAGTCCGTTATATCGAAGGTTTGTTAGATGTAAAACCTCCCTATAACGAACTATATGAAGATACACACAGAGATAATTTATGAGTTCCTTTATAATGACTAAATAAAGGTGAGGTGAGGTGAGGTGAGGTGAGGCGAGGTGAGGTGAGGTGAGGCGAGGCGAGGCGAGGCGAGGCGAGGTGAGGTGAGGTGAGGTGAGGAGAGGTGAGGTGAGGTGAGGTGAGGCGAGGTGAGGTGAGGTGAGGCGAGGCGAGGCGAGGCGAGGTGAGGTGAGGTGAGGTGAGGTGAGGGGAGGCGAGGTGAGGTGAGGTGAGGTGAGGTGAGGTGAGGCGAGGTGAGGTGAGGTGAGGCGAGGTGAGGCGAGGCGAGGTGAGGTGAGGTGAGGTGAGGTGAGGTGAGGTGAGGCGAGGCGAGGTGAGGTGAGGTGAGGTGAGGTGAGGCGAGGTGAGGTGAGGCGAGGCGAGGTGAGGTGAGGTGAGGTGAGGCGAGGTGAGGTGAGGCGAGGTGAGGTGAGGCGAGGTGAGGCGAGGTGAGGTGAGGTGAGGCGAGGTGAGGTGAGGTGAGGTGAGGCGAGGTGAGGTGAGGTGAGGCGAGGTGAGGTGAGGTGAGGCGAGGTGAGGTGAGGTGAGGTGAGGTGAGGCGAGGTGAGGCGAGGTGAGGTGAGGTGAGGTGAGGCGAGGTGAGGTGAGGCGAGGCGAGGTGAGGCGAGGTGAGGTGAGGTGAGGTGAGGTGAGGTGAGGTGAGGCGAGGTGAGGTGAGGCGAGGTGAGGTGAGGTGAGGTGAGGTGAGGTGAGGCGAGGTGAGGTGAGGTGAGGTGAGGTGAGGCGAGGTGAGGTGAGGTGAGGTGAGGTGAGGTGAGGTGAGGCGAGGTGAGGTGAGGTGAGGTGAGGTTAGGATAGGATAGGTGTGCAGAAGAGCCAGTACAACCTAATCTAGGAGGACCCAGCCTACCCTAGGAGGACCCAGCCTACCCTAGGAGGACCCAGCCTACCCTAGGAGGACCCAGTCATACCCTAGGAGGACCCAGCCTACCCTAGGAGGACCCAGCCTACCCTAGGAGGACCCAGTCATACCCTAGGAGGACCCAGCCTACCCTAGGAGGACCCAGCCTACCCTAGGAGGACCCAGCCTACCCTAGGAGGACCCAGTCATACCCTAGGAGGACCCAGCCTACCCTAGGAGGACCCAGCCTACCCTAGGAGGACCCAGTCATACCCTAGGAGGACCCAGCCTACCCTAGGAGGACCCAGCCTACCCTAGGAGGACCCAGCCTACCCTAGGAGGACCCAGCCTACCCTAGGAGGACCCAGCCTACCCTAGGAGGACCCAGCCTACCCTAGGAGGACCCAGCCTACCCTAGGAGGACCCAGTCATACCCTAGGAGGACCCAGCCTACCCTAGGAGGACCCAGCCTACCCTAGGAGGACCCAGTCATACCCTAGGAGGACCCAGCCTACCCTAGGAGGACCCAGCCTACCCTAGGAGGACCCAGCCTACCCTAGGAGGACCCAGTCATACCCTAGGAGGACCCAGCCTACCCTAGGAGGACCCAGCCTACCCTAGGAGGACCCAGTCATACCCTAGGAGGACCCAGCCTACCCTAGGAGGACCCAGTCATACCCATACCCTGGCTCTGTGAGATTGATGGTTGAGTGTGAGGGTGTTGGCGGTGTGTTGGAGGTTCACTATTAATTATTGGTGACCTTTGTGTGTGTGTGTGTGACCTCTCTCTCTCTCTCTCTCTCTCTCTCTCTCTCTCTCTCTCTCTCTCTCTCTCTCTACCTTCCACTCTTATCCCCTTTATCTGCCCTTTGCCTTCCTCCCCCCCCCCCCAGCTCCCCTTAATGGTGTTTAACTAAGTGGTAGGTAAGACTGTCCCTCTTGACGCTATCAGAAGGTGAGTCAACTTGAGGTTTAATACAAATGGTTCTAGAAGGTGAAGCTCGTGGGTTATTCAATTTACTGAGATTATTATTATTTTGGTCTCAAGATGGCTGATTGTGGTGGTGGGTGGGTGGGGGGGGAGGGGATGTGTGTGTGTTCATTGGTGGAGTCTGTGTGTGAGTGTGTTGGGGTGTGTATGTTGGTGGTAGTGAAGGTGTGTATGTATGTATGTGTGGGGAGAGGATGTGTGTGTTTGTGTTTGTGTGTGTGTGTGTGGTAGACGGGGGAGAGAGGCAGGTATAGAGGGCAGCAGCCTCAGGGCCGTCACCATCACACACTACAATTATGGTGACCACAGCGTGTCATCTGAGTGTGTTCCTTAATTGTTAATGACACACACACACACACCCCAGTATTAGCATCATTATATCTATATAAACAATACAACTCCACTAAAACATAACAAAAGACGATCAAGTATAAGAATAACACTCTCTTGTAATGCCTCACTTACTACGGGATTCCACTGGAGCGAGATATAAGGTGATCACATCCAGGTATAAATCCTTTAAGTTAGGTGAGGTTTCAGGGCTCGATCCGCGTCCTCATGAAACAAAAGACAACCACGAGCCAAACACATTCACTTTTGTTTGATTAAGGTCCCATTATCGGAGTCTTTTAGTATAGAATCCCACTAAAATAACAAAAGACTGTCACATCCGAGTGTAAATCCTCCTTTGTGAAATAAGTCCTAAGGATCCACACGTAGTATAGACTCCCATTAAAACAAAAGACGATCACATGTAAAAAAAACAATGTCTCCGTTTGACTGAAGTATCAATAACATTTACATTCAACATAGTAAAGAGTCTCATCCCCAATTCAATAAAAAAAAAAAACTCCTCGCCGTGCAGTATGGTTCCTGCTGCCAAGGCTGACGTATCAAGAGTCGATTCACGTTCCGCGGAAATTCCTGGTGGCGGGCCGCTCCCTCCCGCGTGGTCCCCGGTAAAAATGGACTGGTGGAGTGTTGACAATCTGTGCCGAGGGTCTCTGGCTTCTTCCTGCCCGAGAACCAACAACAAGAGAGATAGATCTTTTTTCTTATTCTAGAGACCAAACATTATAAAAATCTGGAGATAGTCATTGAAGCTTAAAATAATAAAATATATAATAAAAAAGTTATATCAATGAATGTACACTTACTAGGGGAGACATCCAAGGGTTAAACGAAAAACTTAATCGAATTTAAAATAGTAAAAAAACAGTCTTGGGAGTTGAGAGAATTTAAGAGAATTTAATGCAACTTAAAACATTGTACAAAGTAAGAGAATTCACCAGTATATACACTGATTGTTCTCTGTTTAACGTAGAGAGTTACGGTAATGTAAAAGTCTTAATGTAAACTGTACTTAACCCTTTGTGCACGATGATTTAACCCTTTGACGACGATTATTTAACCCTTTGACGATGATTTAACCCTTTGACGGTGACTTAACCCTTTATGGACGATTATTTAACCCTTTAGTGATGATTTAACCCTTTGATGGTGATGATTTAACCCTTTGATGGTGATGATTTAACCCTTTGATGGTGATGATTTAACCCTTTGATGGTGATGATTTAACCCTTTTGGGACTCAAAGGGTTAAATAAGAAACTCCCTGAGAGATATTTTTAGTCAATAGAGTCACCAGGAATTCAGATTATATCGTTTATACCAGTTAAGGCGATCGAGGATGATATAAGACGATTGGAAACGATTTAGCATCACCCAGAGAGGATCAGGGAGACGTATAAGAGAGTTAATACAATACATTTACTTTATTGACGACCTTATGAAAATATAGATAAACAAAGACAAAAATATAGGTAAACACTATAAAATTTGTTGTAGAAAATACTTAAAATAAATATAAGATCCTAACCTAACCTAACCTAACCTAGCCTAACCTAACCTAACCTAACCTAACCTAGCCTAACCTAACCTAACCCACAAGCTGAACTAACATCCAGGATCTGTTTTTTTTGGTGTGTTTGTGTTTTAAAAAAGAAAATATATTATGTTTTTACTTACAACTGATGTCATTGATAGACTAAACCTTACTGCGGTATTTCCAGGTGATTTTATATTCATGTAAGATTTATTTACCGAGAATTATATTACATAGACACTAAGACTCCTCAGGTTATGACTGACAAGGTGGCGGAGTGGCTAGTGTACTCATCTAGCGACCCCAAGACCCTGGAACGAATCCCTCATTAAACAATATGTCCAAAAATATAAAAAATATCACTATATCATCAACTCTAACACTCATATATAACCAGATATAAGGGAAATTATATAGCTATGTGTGATATATGAAGCCACGTGACAGATGCCTTAGGTGGAGTCGTAAATATTGGTGGTGTACTGGCCAAGCCTACACCGAGCGTAGGTCGTGTTACCTGGCCGCGCCCTCTGTCTTCACCAGCCGGGCGGAGCAGAGGGCAGGGAACACATACAGCGACTGGGGTAAATTTTGTGGGAGTGTTGTGTTGTGGTGTTGTGTTGTGGTGTGTTGTGTTGTGGTGTTGTGTTGTGGTGTGTTGTGTTGTGTTGTGCTGTTGTTATTATTGTTGTTGTTGTTATTATTGTTATTACTATTGTTGTTATTATTATTATTATTATTATTATTATTATTATTATTATTATTATTATTATTATTATTATTATTATTATTATTGTGTGTGTGTCTACTGTATACATATGTGTATGTATGTATGTATGTATGTATGCATGTATGCATGTATGTATGTGTCAGTAACATCACGCCTCTCACAAAACACACACAGATTAGTATTGGAACCACTACATAATCACCTAATCTAACCTAACCTAACCTAACCATGGCACAACAAAGTCATTTAAACCAGTTAATTATACGTCACCCCAAGCTCCCAGCCATACCAATTAACTTAATGAGGTCGTTATATAGTTGTTGACAGTCAGAGGGTAATTAAGAACTAGGTCATTCTTGCTCTCAGTCTGGACTCATTAAAAGAGGACTTTTTACTGAACTTTTTTGGTGACTAGAAATTTGCAAGTTGTGAAGAGTTGAGGTAAGGTAAGGTAAGGTAAGGTGAGGTGAGGTAAGGTAAGATGAGGTGAGGCAAGGTGAGGTGAGGTAAGGTAAGGTAAGGTAAGGTGAGGTGAGGTAAGGTAAGGTGAGGTGAGGCAAGGTAAGGTGAGGTGAGGTAAGGTAAGGTGAGGTAAGGTAAGGTAAGGTGAGGTGAGGTAAGGTGAGGTAAGGTGAGGTGAGGTAAGGTAAGGTGAGGTAAGGTAAGGTGAGGTGAGGTAAGGTAAGGTGAGGTGAGGTAAGGTAAGGTGAGGTGAGGTAAGGTAAGGTAAGGTAAGGTGAGGTAAGGTAAGGTGAGGTGAGGTAAGGTGAGGTAAGGTGAGGTGAGGTAAGGTAAGGTAAGGTGAGGTGAGGTAAGGTAAGGTGAGGTGAGGTAAGGTAAGGTAAGGTGAGGTAAGGTGAGGTAAGGTAAGGTAAGGTAAGGTAAGGTAAGGTGAGGTAAGGTAAGGTAAGGTGAGGTAAGGTGAGGTAAGGTAAGGTAAGGTGAGGTGAGGTAAGGTGAGGTGAGGTAAGGTGAGGTGAGGTAAGGTAAGGTAAGGTAAGGTAAGGTGAGGTAAGGTAAGGTAAGGTAAGGTGAGGTAAGGTGAGGTAAGGTAAGGTAAGGTAAGGTGAGGTAAGGTAAGGTGAGGTGAGGTAAGGTAAGGTAAGGTAAGGTAAGGTAAGGTGAGGTAAGGTAAGGTAAGGTGAGGTGAGGTAAGGTAAGGTAAGGTAAGGTAAGGTAAGGTGAGGTGAGGTAAGGTAAGGTGAGGTAAGGTAAGGTGAGGTAAGGTGAGGTGAGGTAAGGTGAGGTAAGGTGAGGTAAGGTAAGGTGAGGTAAGGTAAGGTGAGGTAAGGTAAGGTAAGGTGAGGTAAGGTAAGGTGAGGTAAGGTAAGGTAAGGTAAGGTGAGGTAAGGTAAGGTAAGGTGAGGTAAGGTAAGGTAAGGTAAGGTGAGGTAAGGTGAGGTAAGGTGAGGTAAGGTAAGGTAAGGTAAGGTAAGGTAAGGTGAGGTAGGTAAGGTAAGGTGAGGTGAGGTAAGGTAAGGTAAGGTAAGGTAAGGTAAGGTAAGGTAAGGTGAGGTAAGGTGAGGTGAGGTGAGGTAAGGTGAGGTAAGGTAAGGTAAGGTGAGGTGAGGTAAGGTAAGGTGAGGTGAGGTAAGGTAAGGTAAGGTAAGGTAAGGTGAGGTAAGGTAAGGTAAGGTAAGGTAAGGTGAGGTAAGGTAAGGTAAGGTGAGGTAAGGCAAGGTGAGGTGAGGTAAGGTAAGGTGAGGTGAGGTAAGGTAAGGTAAGGTGAGGTAAGGTAAGGTGAGGTAAGGTAAGGTGAGGTGAGGTAAGGTGAGGTGAGGTAAGGTAAGGTGAGGTAAGGTAAGGTGAGGTGAGGTAAGGTGAGGTGAGGTAAGGTGAGGTGAGGTAAGGTAAGGTGAGGTAAGGTAAGGTGAGGTGAGGTGAGGTGAGGTAAGGTGAGGTGAGGTGAGGTGAGGTGAGGTGAGGTAAGGTGAGGTAAGGTAAGGTGAGGTAAGGTGAGGTGAGGTAAGGTAAGGTAAGGTAAGGTAAGGTGAGGTGAGGTAAGGTAAGGTGAGGTAAGGTAAGGTGAGGTGAGGTAAGGTGAGGTGAGGTAAGGTAAGGTGAGGTAAGGTAAGGTGAGGTAAGGTAAGGTGAGGTAAGGTAAGGTAAGGTAAGGTAAGGTAAGGTGAGGTAAGGTGAGGTAAGGTAAGGTAAGGTGAGGTAAGGTAAGGTGAGGTAAGGTAAGGTAAGGTGAGGTAAGGCAAGGTGGGGTGAGGTAAGGTAAGGTGAGGTAAGGTAAGGTGAGGTGAGGTAAGGTAAGGTAAGGTAAGGTGAGGTGAGGTAAGGTAAGGTAAGGTAAGGTAAGGTGAGGTGAGGTGAGGTGAGGTAAGGTAAGGTAAGGTAAGGTGAGGTAAGGTAAGGTAAGGTGAGGTGAGGTGAGGTAAGGTAAGGTAAGGTAAGGTGAGGTGAGGTAAGGTAAGGTAAGGTAAGGTAAGGTGAGGTAAGGTAAAGGTCTCTCGCTGAGTGGAGATGTAGGAATGGATCTGATTAGCCAATATATGACTGGAGCTATATAGTGAGAGAGAAGGAGGGAGAGAGTGAGAGAGAAGGAGGGAGAGAGGGGTGAGGGAGAGAGGGGGTGAGGGAGGGAGAGAGAGAGAGAGGGTGAGGGAGGGAGAGAGGGGGTGAGGGAGAGAGAAGGAGGGAGAGAGGGGGGTGAGGGAGAGAGGGGGTGAGGGTGAGAGATGGAGGGAGAGAGGGGGGTGAGGGAGAGAGGGGGTGAGGGAGGGAGAGAGGGGGTGAGGGAGAGAGAGAGAGAGAGTGTGAGGGAGGGAAAGAGGGGGTGAGGGAGAGAGAAGGAGGGAGAGAGGGGGGTGAGGGAGAGAGGGGGTGAGGGAGGGAGAGAGGGGGTGAGGGAGAGAGAGAGGGGGTGAGGGAGGGAGAGAGAGGGTGAGGGAGGGAGAGAGGGGGTGAGGGAGGGAGAGAGGGGGTGAGGGAGGGAGAGAGGGGGTGAGGGGTAGTGATGATAATTAAGATAACGGTAAAGCCACCTGGGATCTTGGTGACAGCTCCTAGTGTGGGGGGGGGAGGGGTCGTGTAGGGGTAGGGGTTGTGTGGGGGGGGGGGAGGGGTCGTGTAGGGGGGAGGGGCTGTGTGGGGGGGGAGGGGTCGTGTAGGGGGGAGGGGTTGTGTGGGGGGGAGGGGTTGTGTGGGGGGGGAGGGGTCGTGTAGGGGGGAGGGGTTGTGTGGGGGGGCGTGAGGGGGAAGGTAGAAGGGGTGAAGGAAAGGGTATATCACACATTTCCCCCCTTGTGTCTACACCGTGTGGCTGAGTTTGTTTACTTGTGTGTCCAGACTAAGTGTTTCCTAAGTCTCTAACACACTCAGTTAACGCACCCTAACCTAATCTAACCTAACCTAACCTAACCTAACCTCCTCTTCCCCTCCCTGTTAAACACCCCCCTACCTCTCCCCCTCACCCACCCCCCTTCCACTCCTCCCCTTTCCTCCCCTTCTTATAAAACAGCTACTCACATTTCCCCCTCCCTCCCTCCCTCCCCTCTCCCTCCCTCCCCTCTCCCTCCCTCTTAAAGTATTTTGGAGGGGGTAGGGACTCCGCCCGGTCATTTAACTCACTAACAAGGTAGTTGAAACTGACCAATCACGGCAGAGGAAGGTTGCCAGCAGCCGTCATGCCTGATACCATCAAGATCATTATCGCCTCGCTCATTTATCGAGCTTAAGTTGTAGTTATGGGCAGTTTGTTGGTGATTATAAATGACGTGTGTGTGTGTGTGTGTGTGTGTGTGTGTGTGTGTGTGTGTGAGATAGACAGACAGAGAGAGAAAGACAGAGAGGAGACAGCTATAGAGAAAGGTGGAGAGATTGAGAGAGAAAGAGAGGGAGAAAGAGAGAGTGAAACAGAAGCAGACAGAAAGAGAGAGAGAGAGAGAGAGAGAGAGAGAGAGAGAGAGAGAGAGAGAGAGAGAGGGGTAAGGATGCAACATAGTTCATATCACGCCGCCATGTTAGGGAATCTGGATAATCCATCTCAAACAGACCCCTCCCTCCCTCCCTCCCTCCCTCTCTCCCTCCCTCTCTCCCTCACTCCCTCCATCTCTACACTACTATTAATCCACTAACACCCCAGTAACCGCATTGCTCACTTTATCCGAATATCTGGTTATCCGGAGACCATGTTCGTGGCGGCGGGCGAGAAGGATGACGGGGAGGAGATGTGATTTACCACTGGGTGGGTACTGACGGTCCCTGGTGGGTTGGGTGGGTACTGACGGTCCCTGGTGGGTTGGGTGGGTACTGACGGTCCCTGGTGGGCTGGGTGGGTACTGACGGTCCCTGGTGGGCTGGGTGGGTACTGACGGTCCCTGGTGGGCTGGGTGGGTATATTAATGCCTGCTGGGGTATGTTGAGGCTACTATATAGGGGCTCCAGGAGATAGATCTCTCTGGGTATGTTGAGAAGGTGTACAGGTGAACCAGACACAGGTGAACCAGACACAGGTGTACAGGTGAACCAGACACAGGTGAACCAGACACAGGTGTACAGGTGAACCAGACACAGGTGAACCAGACACAGGTGAACCAGACACAGGTGTACAGGTGAACCAGACACAGGTGTACAGGTGAACCACACACAGGTGTACAGGTGAACCACACACAGGTGTAAAGGTGAACCAGACACAGGTGTACAGGTGAACCAGACACAGGTGAACCAGACACAGGTGAACCAGACACAGGTGTATAGGACACAGGTGTACACGACACAGGTGTACAGGTGAACCAGACACAGGTGTATAGGACACAGGTGTACAGGTGAACCAGACACAGGTGAACCAGACACAGGTGAACCAGACACAGGTGTACAGGTGAACCACACACAGGTGTACAGGTGAACCAGACACATGTGAACCAGACACAGGTGTACAGGTGAACCAGACACAGGTGTACAGGACACAGGTGTACAGGTGAACCAGACACATGTGAACCAGACACAGGTGTACAGGTGAACCAGACACAGGTGTATAGGACACAGGTGTACAGGACACAGGTGTACAGGTGTGTTGTAAATAATCACATTAGGATGAAACATGATGGTGATGGCGTGAGGTAATGGCACAGTCGGCGCCATAAGCGTGTTGTGAGGTGACCGCAGCCCATAGCCTCCCTTACTACCTCACCCATGATTAGAGACTGACCAGCGCCCACACCACCCATCACCGCCCGCCCACACCACCCATCACCGCCCGCCCACACCACCCATCACCTCCCTCCCACACCACCCATCACCGCCCGCCCACACCACCCATCACCGCCCGCCCACACCACCCATCACCTCCCTCCCACACCACCCATCACCGCCCGCCCACACCACCCATCACCTCCCTCCCACACCACCCATCACCTCCCTCCCACACCACCCATCACCGCCCGCCCACACCACCCATCACCGCCCGCCCACTCCACCCATCACCGCCCGCCCACTCCACCCATCACCTCCCGCCCACACCACCCATCACCGCCCGCCCACACCACCCATCACCGCCCGCCCACTCCACCCATCACCTCCCGCCCACACCACCCATCACCTCCCTCCCACACCACCCATCACCGCCCGCCCACACCACCCATCACCGCCCGCCCACTCCACCCATCACCGCCCGCCCACTCCACCCATCACCTCCCTCCCACTCCACCCATCACCGCCCGCCCACTCCACCCATCACCTCCCTCCCACACCACCCATCACCGCCCGCCCACTCCACCCATCACCTCCCGCCCACTCCACCCATCACCGCCCGCCCACTCCACCCATCACCGCCCGCCCACTCCACCCATCACCTCCCTCCCACACCACCCATCACCGCCCGCCCACACCACCCATCACCGCCCGCCCACACCACTCATCTTCGCCCGCCCACACCACCCATCACCGCCCGCCCACACCACTCATCTTCGCCCGCCCACACCACTCATCTTCGCCCGCCCACACCACTCATCTTCGCCCGCCCACACCACCTACCCCTCCACTCCACCCCTCAACCTCCCTACTCCACCCTTCCCTCCCTCACTCCCTACTCCACCCTACACTCCACCACACACTGTAAACTAATGTAATGGGATTATTTCACGTATATGTCTGCCATGGATCTCTCACGAAACACACACACACACACACACACACACGTATACGCACACGCACACATACACAGAATAGGTGAAAGGAAGGTAGGGGAATATTAGAAGAGGAGGAGGAGGAAGACCAGAGCTTCCCTATGCCTTCACGTGATACTCTCTCTCTCTCTCTCTCTCTCTCTCTCTCTCTCTCTCTCTCTCTCTCAGCCACTCATCATAGATCACCAGATTAAATGTTGATTTATTACAACTCATTATTACAATCAGCCAACGAGGCCACCCCCCCCACCCCCCACAATATCTTAATCTCTTGTTGTTTTTTGTTGTTGTTGTAGTTAATGAAGGTTTTGGTGGTGATTTATTTATATACAGATGAGGGGAGTGTTTGTGTGTGTGTGTTGATGGTAGTATCCTGGTGTGTGTATTATGGGTAGGTTAAGTTGTATTATCTACTTCTTCATGGTCTTTGGGTCATATTTTGTTTGGTTTATATTTGGGTTTTTTATTTATTTTATTTATTTTTTTTTTTATTATAATTGATGTGATTTTCGAATGGTTAATTTTTTTTTTTCGTTATTATTGTTGTTGTTATTGTGATTATTATTGTTAGGTGAAGTAAGGTGGTACTGTGGGTGAGAGTATGAACGCCAGACGCTCATGATTGCCCGCTCTGGTGGTAGTGGTAGTGAAGGCGTTAGAGAGAAGTACTTACTTTCTGAGCCCCTTTTTGTCCTCACTCGGCAGAAGCTTCAAATTTGATTATGATTTCAATCTTTCTCCCGGAGGAATATTTCTGAGGTAGGCCCCCCCCCCCTCCCACAGCCCACCGTCCTGGAGTATTAGACAGGTGCCCGGTGCTTGCCTATAGTCGCTAAGAAGCCACCATTATCAGGCAACAGTCGTTAACAAGCCACCATTATCAGGCAACAGTCGTTAAGAAGCCACCATTATCAGGCAACAGTCGTTAAGAAGCCACCACCACCCACCACAGATCGTTCAGTAAGAGGCGATAACAAACCTTCAGAGGAACAAATATCACTATCAAGTCGTCAGTAGAGGGGTGGCGTGTGTCTCCAGGACTGAACAATAGACGCTAACAAGCTACAGCATCAAGCAGGAGTCGCTAAACTGAGAGGAAAATATCGGGGACAAGAAAAAATCCCCTTTAGCTAAACAAGAGTCACTAATACATCTCTACTATCAAATTAAACCCACTAACAGGCCTCTAGAACGAACAAGCCTCGGTAAAAGTCGCCAGTGCTGAGAAAAAACGAAGTTCCCAAGAGAGATAGTAAGAGTGTAGCAAAAGTCGCTAAACAGTCGGCGGTATCGAGCAAGAGCCGCTAAAAGACAGCAGGTATAGCACAATAACAGGTAAGAATGGATCAGGTTGCGCGCGTATCTGGTGAGCGATCAGCTGATGGTCGGACGCCCAGGGGGTTGATAAAGGTCAATCAACGCCCGCTAATGCCATGACTCTCGACCATAAACAAGGATGATGATAATGCTTAACCACAGCCGTCCACTATCAACAAGTATTTCAAGAGCTGCCAGCAACACTAGGACCTGTCCACACTGTTTATGGTAGGCGGGTATGGTGGCGTGATGGTGGCGTGATGGTAGGGGTATGGTGGTGTGATGGTAGGGGTATGGTGGCGTGATGGTAGGGGTATGGTGGCGTGATGGTAGGGGTATGGTGGTGTGATGGTAGGGGTATGGTGGCGTGATGGTAGGGGTATGGTGGACGTATAGTTGAAGACAGGAGAGAGAGAGAGAGAGAGAGAGAGAGAGAGAGAGAGAGAGAGAGAGAGAGAGAGAGAGAGAGAGCCTTCTTCACGCACTCTGTTGTATAAGGTTTTAATGGTGTGTGTGTGTGTGTGTGTGTGTGTAATCAGTGATGTACACGAGACCGAAACCTTCAGAAATCGAGACCAAAATCGAGACGTCACAATTTTAACATTTATAAATTACCTGTACAATACCCCCCCCCCCCCCGGCCAGGTAACATCGGGGTGATTAAACTTCAGGTGGTATAAGCTTGAAGGGGGAGGGGGGGGGGGGTAATCTCCAGGTGACTACTGTGGTCCATCAAGGTAGGAGACTTAGGCCTTAGGAGACTTTTTACCTTTAGTAATTATGATGGAAAAATTTGATTCACCTGTTGTTAATAGATGAGAAAAGTGAGACAAAATTAACAAAAACAGTCAGGTGTGTGAGGCAAGTGAGTGGGACAGGTGTGTGAGGCAGGTGTGTGGGGCAGGTGTGTGGGGCAGGTGAGTGGGGCAGGTGTGTGGAACAGGTGTGTGGAGCAGATGTGTGGAACAGGTGTGTGTGGCAGGTGTGTGAGGCAGGTGTGTGGGGCAGATGTGTGGGACAGGTGTGTGAGGCTGGTGTGTGGGACAAGTGTGTGAGGCAGGTGTGTGGGGCAGGTGTGTGGGGCAGGTGAGTAAGGCAGGTGTGTGGAACAGGTGAGTGGGGCAGGTGAGTGGGGCAGGTGAGTAAGGCAGGTGTGTGGAACAGGTGAGTGGGGCAGGTGAGTGGGGCAGGTGAGTAAGGCAGGTGTGTGGAACAGGTGAGTGGGGCAGGTGAGTGGGGCAGGTGAGTAAGGCAGGTGTGTGGAACAGGTGAGTGGGGCAGGTGAGTAAGGCAGGTGTGTGGAACAGGTGAGTGGGGCAGGTGAGTGGGGCAGGTGAGTAAGGCAGGTGTGTGGAACAGGTGAGTGGAACAGGTGAGTGGGGCAGGTGAGTAAGGCAGCAATTAGTGTTATCTCTGAGGAACTTAATTACTCAATGGTTTAGAGTATATGACAAGTACGGTCACCATCTCTCGAGGTTGCTGTCTGTTATATACTGTCTCAAGCTTTGTGTCCTGTAGTGATGTTCAGTTCAATTTAAGCTTTAATATACTTCAATATACGTCGTCAGTTCAAGCTGTAGTATAGGGGGGGAGTACTAAGCTTCAATTTAAGCTTCAATATATTTCACCAATCCAAGCTGTAGTATAGGGGGAAAGTACTAAGCTTCAATTTAAGCTTCAATCTACTTCACCAATCCAAGCTGTAGTATAGGGGACAAGTACTGGACTTCAAGATACTGTAGACAAAACTATATCACCAATCATGGCCACCATTAGCTTGAGTGAGATAAACCTAATCTAACCTACTTAAGCTGTGTGTGTGTGTGTGTGTGTGTGTGTGTGTGTGTGTGTGTGTGTGTGTGTAATAGTATAAATAATGCCTGGAATAAGACAGTCCCTCGTATCACCTCACCTCACCAGAGCTCAGACCATCTTACACACAGGGAGGTGCCTCACGGTTCCACTTATCAGACGTAAACAAAACGTATCTTAAGGTTATTAGCCCTCATGAATACCCAGTGTTACCTATCCTTCTTACCACCTCTTAACCTAACCTAATCACACTTCCCCTCTCCCCCTTCATTCACCCTACCACTACCCCTTCCACCATCACCCTTCCTTCACCCACTACCCCTTCCACCCCACCACACCACACACCGCCAGAATCCCACTTCGGATCATTGCTATAATTCCTACCATCAAACTACCATCAACTTCCATCCCTATCGCTATAACTGTGGGATCGCCATCGTTGCCAAATTAAAGGGCCGATCCTTAAACTATCGGCCCGTCGCCTGGCCTCTCCTTGCCTTATAAAACTGTCCGGCTTATCACCAAATGGTCTAATATACATATAATCCATCGGGCAATTTCATAGGCTGATGCTTACACTCGACGCCATCTCCTCCCCATTAAC
>CAUDMG010001599.1:1330000-1345000 GCA_958450375.1 Homarus gammarus | reverse complement strand
TGTTTTGTGTTGAGTGGATTATTATTATTGTTATTATTATTATTGTTATTGTTGTTATTGTTGTTGTTATTGTTGTTATTATTGTTGTTGTTATTATTGTTGTTGTTATTGTTGTTATTGTTGTTGTTATTATTATTGTTATTGTTGTTGTTATTGTTGTTGTTATTGTTATTGTTGTTATTATTGTTGTTGTTATTGTTATTATTATTGTTAGTATTGTTCTTATTTTCTCTATCTTCTTATTATTATTAACCTAACCTAACCTAACCTAACCTAACCTAACCTAACCTAACCTTCTCTCTGGTAACTTAATCTCAATAAGAATCTGCCACAAAGTTATTTAATTACAGGTGTTGTCAATAGGTCACCGTTATACACAGGTAAGTGGGTGAGTCAGATCACTACAGGTGTTGTCAATAGGTCACCGTTATACACAGGTAAGTGGGTGAGTCAGGTCACTACAGGTGTTGTCAATAGGTCACCGTTATACACAGGTAAGTGGGTGAGTCAGGTCACTACAGGTGTTGTCAATAGGTCACCGTTATACACAGGTAAGTGGGTGAGTCAGGTCACTACAGGTGTTGTCAATAGGTCACCGTTATACACAGGTAAGTGGGTGAGTCAGATCACTACAGGTGTTGTCAATAGGTCACCGTTATACACAGGTAAGTGGGTGAGTCAGATCACTACAGGTGTTGTCAATAGGTCACCGTTATACACAGGTAAGTGGGTGAGTCAGATCACTACAGGTGTTGTCAATAGGTCACCGTTATACACAGGTAAGTGGGTGAGTCAGATCACTACAGGTGTTGTCAATAGGTCACCGTTATACACAGGTAAGTGGGTGAGTCAGGTCACAAAAATAGATAAATTGTAACAAAAAATATTTATAAATTATGAAACAAAATACGAGTTATTATGAATATTGTAAATCATTTATTAATTTTACCTGAAGGATAATTTATCAAGTATTATAAGAGACTAAAAAAGTTAATAATAATCAATAATTTAGAATAAGTTTCAGTTTATAAGACACAAATCACTAGAGAGGCTGAGATAAAACACAACGTGAGTCAGAGCAACACTGGGTATACCGTACAAGAAGACACACTTCACTGCTGTACCCCATGACTGTACTGTACCCCATGACTGTACTGTACCTCATGACTGTACTGTACCTCACGACTGTACTGTACCTCATGACTGTACTGTACCTCACGACTGTACTGTACCTCATGACTGTACTGTACCTCACGACTGTACTGTACCTCATGACTGTACTGTACCTGGTGCAGTGAGGAGTTATGAATCCGGATACAGAAACAGTTCGGGACAAGGATGACGTCACTTAAGCTTCACGAACGAGGAGTTATGAATCCGGATACAAGAACAGAAACGTATTCAAGGAATGGATCGTTAACTTACAATAATCTCAGTAGTAATAATATCCAATTTGCAATAACCGGTGGTCGCAATATCCGTTAATTCGCAATAAACACGATAGCGATAATCTTTAATTTGCAATAACCGTTGACTGCAATAATAGTTACGTTTACGATAGCCAATAATGCTACGATACCCTGGCACCTCTCTCTCTCTCAGCCTACAGGGTGGTGTATGATGTATGGGTCTGTATAATGAACGATATTTAATACAACCCATTACTGGCAGCCCCTCCCGACGTATAGGGGGGGAGGTGGGGGAGAGGGGGGAGGGGGGAGAGAGGGGGAGAGGTGGGAGAGGGGGGAGGTGGGGGAGGTGGGGGAGAGGGGGGAGAGGAGGAGGAGGTGGGGGAGAGGGGGAGAGGAGGAGGGAAGGTGGGAGAGAGGGGGGAGGGGGAGAGAGGGGGGAAGGTGGGGGAGAGGGGGGAGAGGAGGAGGAGGTGGGGAGAGGGGGGAGGGGGAGGAGGTGGGGGATGGTTGAAGGGAGGGAAGGAGGGGAGGGTTTGGATAGATAAGGGGGATGAGGGAGGGAGAGTGAGGGATGGAGGGAGGGAGAGAGGGAGAGGAAGTGAGGGATGGAGGGAGGGAGAGAGGGAGGGAGACAGAGGGGGGTGGGCGGGAGAACTAAACTAGCAAACAGACATCAGTAGCCAATAGGAAGGCGACACAGTAACACCCAATTACACAACTACCAATTAACGGGGGAGACAGGTGTAAGTGAGGGAGGAGGTGGGGGAGGGAGGGGGAAGGGGAGGAGGGAGAGGGAACAATTGGTCCCCTCCTCTCCCCCCTCCCCCTCCCCCTTCCCCCTCCCCCTTCCCCCTCCCCTTGCCCCTCCTCTCCCCCTCCCCTTCTCCCTCCCCCTCCCCTTCCCCTCCCCCTTCCCCCTGCCCCCCTCCCCTCCCCCCTAGTCTCTACCAAGCAGTAATTTAGATGCATTATCGAACCAGTAATTATTTTGATCGATTATTAGATTTGAGAATATGCAGTCTAACGATCCAATTGGGTAGTTAACATCTCACAATTTAAACCCTGAAATACCTCACATATAACATTAACAAGACGCCATTGTAATCATAATTAATAACTTTTTTCATAAACAATTATCAGCACCAAGACAAAGGCAACACATTTGTTATGAAAAACTCAAGTGTTCTTCTGTGTAATGTTGGTGGTGGTGTTCGTTAAGAGCGGTTATAGTTGTTAAAATAAGGAGTTGTGAGTTGGTATTTATTTTTGGCCGAGTTGGTTATATTACACTCTCTCTCTCTCTCTCTCTCTCTCTCGTCATAAATTCACCATCTCGACAAGTGGCAATAAATTCCACAGACATAAAGATTCTGATCGTCTATATCCCACCACTGGATCCCCTTTACGTGGTGTCGTCGATGCGTCTATGAACAGCAAGGAGGATTCGTGTTACCGTGATGTATTTTTTGTTGTGTCGTTTATAGCTCTGTTGATTATCGGTGACCCAGAGTATCATAGAGGTATACAGGTGTGAACTGTGGTGAGTGGAGAACTAGTCTTAGTTTTTGTTAACTACCTAACTACTTTCCTCCCCCTCCTACCCTGTCTAACTACCTCCCTCCCCTTCCTACCCTGTCTAACTACTTCCCTCGCCCTCCTACCCTGTCTAACTACCTCCCTCCCCCTCCTATCCTCCTAGCCTAGCCTACCCTACCCTACCCTGCCGAGACAGCTGGCAGGTGGACTATGAGGATCATGTGTTAACCATCTCGCGAGATAAGAGACCATGAGGTGAGATGTCTCGTCCTCCTCAACACACACACACCTCGCTAAGCAGATGTCTCTCGCTTTACCTGAATTTTTTCGTGATTTAGAGAGAGAGAGAGAGAGAGAGAGAATCACTTAATGAGTAAATAGTGTAGACGTCACCCAGCCTGGCTCTGACCACAAGCTGACTGAGTTATTCTGACCCACAATCTCAAACTACCGATAGCTTGTCATTTCCCACCTCTTAAACAATCGCCTAACTCTTAAATTAAGTCAATTGTTGGACTCTACAAACGTCGACCGAATCCGTAATTGTGTTAAAAACGCCGACCGAATCCGAAATTGGCTTCAGTGCGTCGAGTGAATGTGAAATTGACTTAAAAACTTACACCATTTTCGATATAAAGTTTAAATTATTGGAACTTAAAATCATGTAAATAATTATAAATTAAATTGTCTTAAAAATCATCGACCAATTAAAACAATTAATTGACAATACTAAAAAAAACTATTAACTTTGTTAATCTAAAATACACCAAAAAATTGCAAATTTCATCCAAAAGTAAAAATCTAAGTTTTGAAAAAAAAAATAAAATAACTCCTCCAGTTCGCAGACACATTAACGTGAACGCTGTAAAAAAGTCGTCAAAACTCGAACACTAATCATTCTAAAAGGTTTAAAATATTCGAGAGGTGAAATGTGTTGTTTAAAGAGAGCAGAGGTTAGGCCGAAGGCACCACCACTCCGACAGAAGATAGGGCGAGTACAGAACTAATTAGTCCCCCGTAATAATGAGTGTTGTGTCACAGAAAACGGGTTCGGTTATGTTAGAGAAAACGGGTTTATTTAGTCCGGAGATGGGAGACAGACAGACAGACAGATTAAGAGATATATAAACAGAAAAAACAAAAATGAATAGATAAAAATATAGATAAGAAAACAGAGATAAAATAAGAATAACACTGATGAAATGATAAAGGTAACAGTGGTAACGACCTACCACAGCAGCACTCAGGTAAACACTTAACCTGAGCGTTGGAACTCATTATAAGCTGTTGGCTGTTGAGACGTTAGTGGACCAACACTCTCTACCGTAATAACACAGGCTTGAACTATAGACACTCTGGGACTGTTAGATGTTCTGCAGTCACAATAAACATCACCCATCACCATCCCCACCATCATCACCATCACTACCATCACCATCACCATCATCACCATCCCCACCATCATCACCATCACCACCATCACCATCACCACCATCACCATCACCATCCCCACCATCACCATCACCACCATCACCATCTCCACCATCACCATCACCACCATCACCACCATCACCATCACCACCATCACCATCACCACCATCACCATCACCACCATCACCATCCCGGGGACAGGTCATTGACCCACAATGAGGCCTGGGGGAGCGGGGGGCGGGGGGGGGGCGAAAAAAATAAGGGTAAAAATAAATTAGAAAAGAAAAAGATTATATTAATCTACACCACAAAGATGCCGGAAAACCAGCTTTTTAAAGTGAGACATTGTATGAGTGTGGAAACACAGAAGAAGGCAGAGCATTCCACAGTTTGGCTGTGTGAGGAAAGAAGAGTGTACTATAACAGGTTATTCTAGTGTGACCGACATCCACACAAATACTGTGGGCACGGCCAAATCCACCAAACATTGCCCGTTAAAGTACCTGTAAAGGAGAGAGAGTGAAGCAACATTGCGGCGAAGAGAAAGGGAAGAAAGTTTATCAACTAAAATAGGAGAGTTAATAAGCCTTTGAGTCCACCCTATCCAACAGTTGGACAGAAGAGCCACCCCAGATATGAGAGCAGTACTCCAAGTTAGGACGACTGAATCTTATATACTTGAAGCAACTGCTCAGGAGTGAAGTAGCTACGGCATCTGTACAGCATTCGTGTCATTGCCCCTTTTGCTGTCACCATCATGATCCAGCACTCTTGCCCCTCTTGCCCAACAATAACAACATACCATTGCCCAGTATCATTTGCCCTCTTAATCCCACCACAATGACAAAATACCATTGCCCACATCGCTCTCTGAATCATGACCCAGTACTAGTGCCCGTCCCCCTTGCCCCCACCACCATGACCCAGTGCCATTGCCCCTTGCCCTCACCACCATGGCAGTAAGAGAAGATAATTGGGAAATAGGCAGGATCACAACAAGCGTGCCTGGTCTGTTCCCCACCCTGTAATTTGACCTGGCTAATTAAGTAATCTTACCTGGGTGGTGGAAGGGGGAGGGAGAGGGGGGAAGGGGGAGGGGGCGAGAGGGGGGTGAGAGGGGAGGGGTGGAAGGGGTGAGGGGGATGGGGTGGAAAGATGGGACGAGAGAGAGAGAGAGAGAGGGAGAGAGAGAGAGAGAGAGAGAGTATCAAGAAGAAGGGACGGGAGGGACGGGAGGGAAAGGAAGGGAAGGGAAGGGAGAGACAGGTGGAAGGACACCAGATACATCGTGCCCCGCCACCCATTACCTCTCTCTGTTTATCATTTATTATTGAACATTACCGACCATAATGGCTCCTCAACACGACCACGTCACCACTACACTAATGATATAACAACACTACGTAATATAACACTACATAATATAACACTACATAATATAACACTACATAATATAACACTACATAATATAACACTACATAATATAACACTACATAATATAACACTACATAATATAACACTACGTAATATAACACTACATAATATAACACTACATAATATAACACTACATAATATAACACTACATAATATAACACTACATAATATAACACTACATAATATAACACTACATAATATAACACTACATAATATAACACTACATAATATAACACTACATAATATAACACTACATAATATAACACTACATAAAATAACACTAATTTAATAAAAGTACATAAATAATATAATTCCAATAATAATATATAATTACAATAATTATAATAAAATAATAATATACAAGAATAAATAAAATAGATTAATAAAACGAGAATTAAAACATTAAAACACAATGACTGGAGGAGGGTGAGGGAGGGGAGGGGAGGGTAGGTGAGGGAGATGGGGAGGTGAGGGAGATGGGGAGGTGAGGGAGATGAAGGTGGAGGAAGGGAAAGGGAGGGAGAACAGGTGATGGAGGGCAGATGGGGAAGGGTAGGTGTGGGCAGGGGAGAGAGAGAGAGAGAGAGAGAGAGAGAGAGAGAGAGAGAGAGAGAGAGAGAGAGAGAGAGAGAGAGAGAGAGAGAGAGAGAGGTACCCTGTCATCAACAGCACGATCTTTCTCTCTGTTATTTGTCTTTTTTCATTAATTAAGACGTTAAAGGCGGAGAGCCAACTGTGTGGGGGAGACCGACCTGATGTGAGTGTTGCACGAGGCTGGTGGTGGGCCATCCTGACCTAACACTGACCTAACACTGACCTAACACTAACACTGACCTAACACTAACACTGACCTAACACTGACACTGTCCTAACACTGACCTAACACTAACACTGACCTAACACTGACCTAACACTAACACTGACCTAACACTAACACTGACCTAACACTGACCTAACACTAACATTGACCTAACACTGGCCTAACACTGACGTAGCACTAACACTGACCTAACACTAACACTAACCTACCCTAACCTAACCACGACTTGCACCCAAAGGTCAGCTGTACTGGTTGACACATAGTTGAAGAGTTCGGTGTTACTAACTGTTCAGATGCCTTATTTAACCACTGGTATTTCCTGCCTTGATCACCCAACTCACACACACACACACACACACACACACACGCCACACACACACACACACGCACACACACACACACACACACACGCACACTCGCATATATATGGTTCTTACCAACAAGTGTCATGAGTGGTGGAGGAGTAAAGGGGGAGGAGGTGGGAGGAGGGAAGAGAAGGGAAGGGGGAGGAGGGAAGGGGGAGGAGGGAAGGGAAGGAGGGAAGAGAAGGGAAGGGAAGGGGGGATGGGGAGGAGGGAAGAGAAGGGGGAGGACGGAAGGGGAGGAGGGATGGGGAGGAGGGAAGAGAAGGGAAGGGGGAGGATGGAAAGGGGAGGAGGGAAGAGAAGGGAAGGGGGAGGATGGAAAGGGGAGGAGGGAAGGGGAGGAGGGAAGGGGGAGGACGGAAGGGGAGGAGGGATGGGGAGGAGGGAAGAGAAGGGAAGGGGGAGGAGGGAAGAGAAGGGAAGGGGGAGGAGGAGGGAAGGGGAGGAGGAGGGAAGGGGGAGGAGGAGGGAAGGGGGAGGAGGGATAAGAGAGGAGGGGGTGACACTTGAGGTTATGTTGTGGGTTGGGCGAGAGGGTAGACAGGTGGGCTGGAGGGTGGGCTGGTGGGTGGGCAGGAGGGTGGGCAGGAGGGTGGGCTGGTGGGTGGGCTGGAGGGTGGGCTGGAGGGTGGGCTGGTGGGTGGGCTGGTGGGTGGGCAGGAGGGTGGGCTGGTGGGTGGGCAGGTGGGTGGGCTGGTGGGTGGGCAGGAGGGTGGGCTGGTGGGTGGGCTGGAGGGTGGGCTGGTGGGTGGGCTGGTGGGTGGGCTGGTGGGTGGGCAGGAGGGTGGGCTGGTGGGTGGGCTGGTGGGTGGGCAGGTGGGTGGGTGAAGGTGTGTGTGTGTGCAGGTGATATGATAAGTATATCATGGTATCTCTCAGCACAGGTAGAGTGACCCCAAGCTCTCACCTCTCTCAGTCCCTTATCTCTTCAACCCACCCCCACACATCCCCCACCCCTCCACACCCCCTCACACACACACACCCCCACACCGACACACACCCACATACACCCCCACACACCCATACATACCGACACCCACACCCCCCACACCCACATACACCCTACACACACCCTACACACCCCCACATACACCCCCACACACAGCCTACACACCCCCACAGGTCAGTCGTTGGGGCTGGTATAATCACACTCATCACTGGCAGCTGGGGGTCAATCTATCACCAGTGTAGACAAGAGTTTGGGTTATTAATTACCATGGTGTGTGTGTGGGGGGGGGTGTGTGTGGGGGGGGTGTGTGTGTGGGTGGGGGGGGTGTGTGGGGGGTGTGTGGGGGGTGTGTTTCTCTCTATCTGTCTATTACACACCTACACACACTCTGGTAATAATAATAATAATAATACCCAATAAACACCAAACACTCACACTATCCCATCCATAAATAAAAACAGACAGGGTGACAGTATACACCCCTGACACACGCCATTGTTTACATATAACACCCCACCCTCCCTCCCTCACCTCTTCCTCCCTCTCCCTTCCCCTCCCTCTCTCCCTCTCCCTTCCCCTCCCTTACTCCCTCACTTCTTCCTTTATCGAAATATAATAATAATCTTTGTAACAGAAGCTGAGAACGGTCAGTATTATGTAAGGTAAGGAAACAATGCTCCCTGGAACCCTTATAGAGCAACACCTTTCTAATGCCTGTCTTCGTCCACTTATCATATTCTTTCTCTCTCTCCATAAAAGCTTTGAGTATTATTTTTAGTTTTATATTTCTTCAAACTTTTATCCATATATATGTTTTAGGTCCTGTTTGTGTCTGTCTGTCTGTGTGTGTCTGTCTGTCTGTCCACATCATAACTCGAAGACAGGTTTACAGACTTGCACCAAACATAGTCAGCTTGGTGAACCTACAACAAGGGTCCAGGTGATAAACTAAAGTGTAAAATGTGACCAAAATGACCAAATGTTGTCATGGTAATGGTGCGGTGCAGTGACGACACATAAGGTTATAGAAAACGATGACATGAGACAGTCTCCAGCGGTGACTATAGTAATTTACAGGAACAGTGGTAATATTTTGATAGTTTCCTGCCGTGGTTAAGGTTCGCGGGCTGGGCTCTCTCTCTCTCTCTCACGCATACACACACACACGCATTATCTTTCTCTCCCTCTCTCTCTTTCACTCTCTCTCCCTCCCTCTCTTTCAATCTCTCTTCCTCTCTCCCACACACACGGAAAGAGATGAAGGCGAGACACTGACCAACCTCTCTCTCCCTCTCTCTCACCACCACTCCCAGTACATCATTCCCTCCCTACTCCATCGATTGCCTCTACTCCGTCTCCCTCCACTTCCCCTTTAACTACTCCCTCCACCCCCACCCCCTCCCCCTCCCCCTCCCCCACCATCCCTTAACTAGCCGGGCTTGTCAGTGGAGAGGGAGGAATTTGTCCATTGTCTCACCTCTGATAATAGAGTCATCTAGCGGCCGCGTCCACTGATAACACGATGGCCAGGGGTGACGGGTGGACAGGGGTGACGGGTGGACAGGGGTGACGGGGGTGGACAGGGGTGACGGGTGGACAGGGGTGACGGGTGGACAGGGGTGACGGGGATGGACAGGGGTGACGGGGGTGGACAGGGGTGACGGGGGTGGACAGGGGTGAAGGGGGTGGACATGGGTGACACACACAGCATTAAAAACTTCCCAACAGACAGACAGACAGACAGGTATAGTGACTGACCCTCCGTGAACCAGAACTCTCTCTTATACCATCAAGAACAAGTCGTCTAGTCTGTCCCATACACCTCTCTTACTTCATACAACTTAACACATCATACACAGTCATACAGGAGACATAGATCTGTATATTAATGAGAGTTAGTTGATATATAAACGGTGTTTGAGCTATCGTCCTCAAAGGGTTAAACTATCGTCCACAAAGGGTTAAATCATCGTCCTCAAAGGGTTAAACTATCGTCCACAAAGGGTTAAATCATCGTCCTCAAAGGGTTAAATCATCGTCCTCGCAGGGTTAAATCATCGTCCTCAACGGGTTAAATCATCGTCCTCGCAGGGTTAAATCATCGTCCTCAACGGGTTAAATCATCGTCCTCAAAGGGTTAACTCATCGCCTTGTCTAATGTTAAATAATATCCACAACCAGATGTGTGAGAACAGCTCGGTTAGACTACGACTAGTAGCAGGGATATGACACTCACTAAAATACACCGAGACTCTACTATAACTGGATACCTTCACTTAACGTCGGTCAGGGTAAGAAAATAATGTACGAGCCTTTGGGAATACTGACCCAAAGCAATCTAACCAACGTGGAGTGCCGGTGTAACGTCGAGAGCTGAAGGATAATGCGGCCATCTTCACCCTGGAGAATGTCAACAAACACTGTAGCCAACTTAGACACTACACCCTTCACTTGAGCATCTCTTGCTTATTTCAGCCGTTGGGTATTGTTATTTTTATTCTATTTAGTAATTTAAGTTCTATAAATATGATTTATAGATATAGATTTTTGTTTATAAAGATATTGAATGAGCTGTGTTGAGTATTACTGTAGGTAGTGATGGTTGATGGATGACGGGGATGTGGCACCAGTTGTGGGCGGCTGATAAACACGGGGACAATACTGCTGCGTTCGAGTTAGCGGCCACAACAATTAATTTCACCGTAATCTGATGGCTGCCACCAAGCGGACGTCAGCGAGAGGAAAAACACTTATATAAAACTGTTACTTGATTGAGAAGAAAATTGGACAGTGGATTCTTATCGAAAATTAATCGACCAAACTTTTCTCGTGATATGAAAATACGAAATGTTTCAAAATGGATGAAATAGAATTAAATACCTCAAATATTTTCAATCTTGAGGAGAAAACAAAAAAGTTTAATTACAGTTTGAGGAATAAAATTGTCATAGAGAAATAAGATACAGTCAGGATACAGTAATGAGACTATGACAGAGTATTACAGATAAACTCACTGTACCACCTGTAAGCCAAGCACAGGTCGCTTATTGCCAAGTGATCACGACTAATAGCTGCCAAGATACACAGGTGTTAAGCAGCTGTCAAGTAACCAAGTGTTGTCAGGTGAGTATAACTAACACCTGTCAACTTCTCAAGTGTTGTCAGGTAAGCATGACGAATACCTGTCAAGTTCCCAGGTGTTGTCAGGTGAGCATGACAAATACCTGTCAAATTGCCAGGTGTTGTCAAGCGAAAGAAAGAGTTAAACCTGCCAGATGTAGTGAAGGCAAGGTGGACCAGCGCGCGCCTACCAGCAATGCATGGCAAGTAGCCGTTTGTGTATACAGCGGGAGATAGTCTACTAGTGTGAGTAATAGTCCCAGTAGATAGCCCCCTCATGGACGCCTCACCCAGGGGGCTACGAGTGGACTATAGAGACATACTAAAGGAACAATTTACAAGAGAATGACTATGTAAATAAATCGTTTACATGAAAATGAGTTATGTAAATATATACAACAATAAAATAACTGTTTGTGAAGGCGAGTTTGACAGGGAGGAATTCATTAGTGTTTAGTGAAAAGGAATGTGTAAATAATGAATAAGAGAGGAAGGAGGAGGGAGAAGTAGAATGGTTAGGTTAGGATAGGTTAGGATAGGTTAGATCCTAGCCACTCTGGCCCAAACGTCCCTCCAAAACCCTCATATGAACTCCAGGAACAGACTCCAACCTCCAACAACCTCCAGAAACCTCCCAAAACTCTCGTAACTATTCAAAATAAACTCAGGCCTCCAAGACCTCTTTCAGCACCTACAAAACTCAAACAGAAGCCTCCAAAACTGAGGTTAATTTAGAGAGAGAGAGAGAGAGAGAGAGAGAGAGAGAGAGAGAGAGAGAGAGAGAGAGAGAGAGAGCCCCATCACCCGGATCCAGTTATATTACCATGATTAAGAGCGCCATTAACCTTGACGAATATGAGCCATTAAACCATAATTTGCTCCATCTTAAGCCATAGTCATCCCAGCCACCGTATATAGTGTCTAGTGATGAGTAGTGATGATACGAGCGCCTGGAAGTTGATACGAGCGCCTGGTTGTTGATACGAGCGCCTGGTTGTTGATACGAGCGCCTGGTTGTTGATACGAGCGCCTGGTTGTTGATACGAGCACTTGAGTGTTGATACGAGCACTTGAGTGTTGATACGAGCACTTGAGTGAGTGATGAATGTCAGTACACACTCTCACTGTCTACCATCACCTTCGTCGTCCACACCTGCAGGAGCCAGTGAGACATCTTAATGAGTCCTGCTGAAGGTACCTGAGTAAACCTTCAGAACACCTCACCTCAGGGCGTACACCTCCTACTGTACCCTCAGACGGAACAGGTGAGAGACGGAACAGGTGAGAGACGGAACAGGTGAGAGACGGAACAGGTGAGAGATGGAACAGGTGAGAGACGGAACAGGTGAGAGATGGAACAGGTGAAAGATGGAACAGGTGAGAGACGGAACAGGTGAGAGACGGAACAGGTGAGAGATGGAACAGGTGAGAGATGGAACAGGTGAGAGATGGAACAGGTGAGAGACGGAACAGGTGAGAGACGGAACAGGTGAGAGACGGAACAGGTGAGAGACGGAACAGGTGAGAGACGGAACAGGTGAGAGACGGAACAGGTGAGAGATGGAACAGGTGAGAGACGGAACAGGTGAGAGACGGAACAGGTGAGAGACGGAACAGGTGAGAGACGGAACAGGTGAGAGACGGAAAAGGTGAGAGATGGAACAGGTGAGAGACGGAACAGGTGAGAGATGGAACAGGTGACAGACGGAACAGGTGAGAGACGGAACAGGTGAGAGACGGAACAGGTGAGAGACGGAACAGGTGAGAGACGGAACAGGTGAGAGACGGAACAGGTGAGAGACGGAACAGGTGAGAGACGGAACAGGTGAGAGACGGAACAGGTGAGAGACGGAACAGGTGAGAGACGGAACAGGTGAGAGACGGAACAGGTGAGAGACGGAACAGGTGAGAGGACGGTGAGAGATGGAACAGGTGAGAGACGGAACAGGTGAGAGACGGAACAGGTGAGAGACGGAACAGGTGAGAGACGGAACAGGTGAGAGACGGAACAGGTGAGAGATGGAACAGGTGAGAGACGGAACAGGTGAGAGATGGAACAGGTGAGAGACGGAACAGGTGAGAGATGGAACAGGTGAGAGACGGAACAGGTGAGAGACGGAACAGGTGAGAGATGGAACAGGTGAGAGACGGAACAGGTGAGAGACGGAACAGGTGAGAGACGGAACAGGTGAGAGACGGAACAGGTGAGAGATGGAACAGGTGAGAGACGGAACAGGTGAGAGACGGAACAGGTGAGAGACGGAACAGGTGAGAGATGGAACAGGTGAGAGACGGAACAGGTGAGAGACGGAACAGGTGAGAGACGGAACAGGTGAGAGATGGAACAGGTGAGAGACGGAACAGGTGAGAGATGGAACAGGTGAGAGACGGAACAGGTGAGAGACGGAACAGGTGAAGAGGACAGGTGAGAGACGGAACAGGTGAGAGACGGAACAGGTGAGAGATGGAACAGGTGAGAGACGGAACAGGTGAGAGATGGAACAGGTGAGACATAGGGAGGTAGTGTTCAATACCCAAAAGGTTTAATTTCAATGGTCAGTTAGGTTAGGTTAGGTTAGGTTAGGTTAGGCTAGGTTAGGTTAGGAGTGACATCAAGAAATTCAAGAATAATAAAGATAATATTAACAAGCAATTACCATAAAAGAATAGAGGTGCGGCGGCAGAGTGGATATAAGCACTCGACTTCTGCCCTCGAGGTCACTAGTTCCATCCCAGGGCCAACACGGGTCAAACAGCTTTGATCAAGTGACTAATTTTACAGTTGAGGAAAAGGCGTCGGTCAAGTGCAGTGCCCCCCAGACCACCCACTTGTGTTAGGTTAGGTGAGGTGAGGTTAGGTTAGGTTAGGTTAGGTTAGGTTAGGTTAGGTGAGGTTAGGTTAGGTTAGGTTAGGTGAAGCACAACATTACAGGAATAAGTATTGGGTTGTATATTTTAGGGAGCTTACTTTAGGGAGCTTACTTTAGGGAGCCTATTTGGGGGAGCCTAGTTTAGGGGTGTACTCTAGGAGCCTACTGTGACGAGTTTACTAGAGAGAGAGAGAGAGAGAGAGAGAGAGAGAGAGAGAGAGAGAGATAATTGCTGTGGGTGACTGTAAAGATGGTTGTGGTTATGGTGGTGGTTGTTGTGGTTGACGGGGTGAGAGGCGGTAGAGGGAGGAGAGGTTGGGGAGGAGGAGGAGGAGGAGGAGGAGGAGGACGAGGAAGAAGAGGAGGAGGTAGAGGGGGGAGGAGGACGAGGAAGAAGAGAAGAGGAGGAGGAGGAGGAGGAGGAGGAGGAGGAGGAGGACGAGGAAGAAGAGAAGAGGAGGAGGAGGAGGAGGAGGAGGGGGGAGGAGGACGAGGAAGAAGAGAAGAGGAGGAGGAGGAGGAGGAGGAGGGGTAATAAGATAAATCGAAAGAAAACAACAACAACAACAACAACAAAGAAGCCACCAAAAATAAATAACTCAAAATAATCAATAAAAGTTCAATAATTCCGAGTTCAGTTTATAATAGAATAAATAGGTTACCATTAATAGGTGGTTAAATAAATGGGTGATTAATGGGCCGATGTAATTGGCCTATTAAATAAATACCTCACTACCAGGCTCTGACCACACCATCAGGCTCTGACCACACCATCAGGCTCTGACCACACCACCAGGCTCTGACCACACCACCAGGCTCTGACCACACCACCAGGCTCTGACCACACCATCAGGCTCTGACCACACCACCAGGCTCTGACCACACCACCAGGCTCTGACCACACCACCAGGCTCTGACCACACCACCAGGCTCTGACCACACCATCAGGCTCTGACCACACCATCAGGCTCTGACCACACCATCAGGCTCTGACCACACCACCAGGCTCTGACCACACCACCAGGCTCTGACCACACCATCAGGCTCTGACCACACCACCAGG